>PITA01006449.1:0-67111 GCA_004023965.1 Spilogale gracilis | reverse complement strand
CACAGAAGTTTTTGGCATACAAACATCCCATGTATCATTACATATTTTGGTCTCAAAAATTAAAAAAAAGAGAAAATAAAAGAAAAGAGTTTTCTTACTCATTGTCTTGATATCATGAGTCACAGTTTGTGAAACCACAGTTTATGAATCATGTAGCAGGGAACAAGTCAGCCAGGATTTTAATACTTAACAATGTGGCACTTTTTCTCTTGGGTAAGGTTTCTTTTCATTCTATCATGTGTTACCACATTCATATTTCTCCAGGATAACTAATCCTAGTACATTTTTAAAACCAAAGGTGTATGTTCATTATTTAGGCATATTTCTTTCGAATCATTCCAGCTGGAGCTGGTCCATAATATAATGGAATAAAGTTGCATAAAATTGCCTGGCTGTCTTCCCACTAGTTGGTCTTTGCTAGATTGAGATGTCTTAGGCTCAGAGCAAATTCTAGAGTACTGGAGATATCAAGGGGAGCTTTGTCCTTTATCTATAGGTCTTACAGATCTTTATTTACTGTTGGAAAGTTATCAAAACTTATTTTATATTTCTGGTCTATATGCAAAGACAGTTTTGCCTTCTATTCATGCAGAATTATAACCGATCAGTCAGCTTAATGCCCTTCTACATATAACCACAGTATAAGCTCTATTCATCTCTATTCTTCTAGACCACGAATGTGTTTTACAAATTGTGAGCAGATAATTAATTTTATAATAACGTGCACTGATAGAATCTTAACAGTTGTACCACAGCTTCCTACCACCATCAGCCTATATTCCTATAGCTTCCAGAAACAAAGATGAGCATTGATTGGCTATTCCAAAGATAATGAGAGGAATAAAAGCCACAATGGGAGCAGAACCTACACTCATCTTTTGATGAGTTTTTGTGCTAACTAAATCAGGACAGCCAGAAATTGCCTTTGGAGAAAAGAGAGTTCATAGGCACTGCGATTCCAGGCTTCAGAATTTACAAATAGATTTTTTTTTTCAATCAGATCTAATTTAGTCTATGAAAACTGTGCATTATATGGTTTTCTATTCTGGCATTTATCTTTGGCCAGATAACCACAGGGAAATACACACCTATTTTTAACTCAAAGATGAAAGAAAATGTGAAATTTAGTGGTAGAAAGTATACGAAAATATACCAATACTAAAAGTGTTTAAAGCTGTTTTGTTTTTTGTTTTTTTATCTGCAAGTCTAGTCTACCAAAAAATCATTTGCAGATGGTCATAAAAAATGAAGAAATACACATGAAAGCATATATAATCACACATAAGTCTTAGGCTCATACCACTTTAAATTTAGGGCAAAACATATGATAGAAATTTCCCCATATCCTCCCAATGACTGAACACCTTGGTTATTCTATAAGTTCTCTCAAAAGTTAAATTAATCCTATGACTAAAGGACCATTTAAAGGCCTAATCCAATAATAGGAATTCCCGCCATCCCTCCAAAAATTCCATCCATTATTTTTGATGTTACAATTGTGACTAGGAGTTTTCTCAATATTTTTTGAGGTAAAAATAAAAAAAATTAAAACCACAATAGAGGATAGATCAAAGCTGGTAGTTAAGAATATATACTCATTTAGATATTTAGATTAGATATGTGAGCTAGAAAGTCTGAAGTGGGACTTCATTAAATATCAAAATTCAACCTCTAGTACCATGGTTATGTTAACTAAATACTAATTCCATAAAAGAAACTAAGTTTCTTGGAGAAACAACTGAGCAGGATACATAAAAGATGAGCCTAGAGCATGTGTTGGCAAATACAGAAGTTGCCAGAACCAAGCAGAAAGGGCTGCAATTGATTCAAGATGGGATAATTTTAGCATCAAAAGGAATCATGACTACCACTGATCAAACACATCAAATATTTTAAAATTCATATATTCAGGATACTAACAAAAGTTAGAACCAACTCATTATAATTCAAGGTAGTTACAATCAACTTATTATCTTGAAAATTGGTAAATAAAAGGAATATACCATAATAAAAATAATCTGGATAATAAGAGAGAATTCTTCTTAATTAAGATTCCATATAAATGATGAAAAGCAATGTAATCAGAAGAATGCTGTTTGGTTACTCTAATGAAATAAGAGATCTAGGAAATAATCATCAGTGAATTTATTAAATTAAATATTGATGGCGAATTTATAATGCAGAAAAAAATGGTAACAACCTCTGAAACTACTAATAAATTTTAGCATCACCAAAAGTGGGCTTTTTGATAGGAGGGAATATCAAAAAAACCTGAGCTTGAATATTATCAGTCTTCTGGATATAACTACCAGTTTATTGGTAATTGGTGAGATCAGAATAAGTTCCATGATGCCATGAGAAGTTACTAAGTCAATTTCAAAATGTGGAACATTCTTCAGAAAAAAATTAATCACTCTGATAAGTCAGTGGCATTTATAAAAAAGAGTTGGATACAGTCCATTATAGAATAATAAAAAAAAATTACAAATTCCTGTAATGTGTGAACATTTGTTTGGCTCCTGATTTGAACAAGCTAATTCTACAAAGTTACTTTAGAGTTAAACAAGGAAACTTGAATAGGAACTGGGGAATTAGACATTATTAAGGATTTTATTAGTTTAATAATCACATTAAATGGATGACTCCTTAATATAGTTGAATTGTGCCTCTCCTAAATGATAAGTTGGAGTCCTAATCTCCAATCAATATCTCAGACGGTGATTTTATTTGGAGAGAGTCTTCACAAAGGTAATCAAGTTAAAATGAAATCATTAAGGTGGGCCCTGATCCACTAAAAATGATGTCATAAAGGGGAAAATTGGGACACAGAGACTGACACATATAGAGACAAGATGATGTAAGAAGACAAGGGGAAGATGGCTACCTAGAAGGCAGGAGAAAGGCATGGAACAGTTCCTTCCCTGGTGCCTTCTAAAGAAGGAATGGCCCGCTAACATCTTGATTTCAAACTTCTAGCTTCCAGAGTTGTGAGAAATAAATTTCTATTGTTTACATCTCCAGTTTGTTGTATTTTTGTTATGGCAGTCCTACTAAACTAATAAACCACTTAAATTTCCTTATTAGGTAGGAATACATTATGTAGTATTTACACATGAAATGGTGTGATACATTTGATTTTCATTAAAAATGTGGCAAACACAGGGGCACCCAGGTGGCAGAGTCAAACAGGCATCGGACTCTAGATTTAGGCTCAGGTCATGGTCTCTGGGTCCTGAGATGGAGTCCTGAGTTGGGCTCTGCACTCAGCAAGGAATCTGCTTGGGATTCTTTCCCTCTCCTCTCCCTCAGCCTCCCCTATTCTCTTTCTCTCTAAAATAACTAAATATTTTTTTTTAATATGGCAAATGTGTGCTGAGAGAAGAAATGAAATGAAATAAGAGTAGAAAACTTTTTAATTATGAAGCTGAGTTATGGGTACATAGGGTTAATTATATTGCATTGCTTTATTCAGTGTGATTTAAAAGGTCCATAAAAAAGACTTGAGGGGAAGGGAAAGGAAAGGAAGTTCGAGAGATTACTATTGGCTGGAATGGTCAGCATATTCTTTGTGGGGAAAGTTTGAAGTGCTTGGACAAATGGAGTTTGGATGTTAAGACACCACATTCAAGGGAAGGGAAGGGAAGTAAAGGGAGGGGAAGGAGGGGGAGAGGGTGGAGGGTGGGAGAGGAGGGGGAGGGTGGGAGAGGTGGGCGGAGGGGGGGAGGGAAAGGAAGGGTAGGGAAGGGTAGGGGAGAGGAGGAGAAAGAAAGGAAAGGAAGGGAAGAGGAGGGGAGGGCAAAGAAAGGAAAAGAAGGGAAGAGGAGGGAAAGGAAGGGAAAGGAAGGGAAAGGAAGGGAAGGAAAAGGAAGGGGGAGGGGAGAGGGAGGGGAGAGAAGAGAAGAGAAAAGAAGAGAAAAGAAAAAAGAAAATACAAGAGAGGAACAGAGAAGAGAGGAGAGGATAAAAAAGAAAAGAAAAGAAAATTAGTACTTAGGTCATGAACATATAACTGAAATTAAGGATGCTTTTCCAATTTCATTTTGGATTCATGTATATAGGATCAAAGCATGAAACCAAAGAATCTAGCCCAAAAAATGCCATTCATTAAGTTCTATGATGACAATTTATATATCAAATCCATTCCTTTTATAATATTGGTAAGCTGACTCTAGCAACTCACATTCTGAAAAGGGTTTTATGATTATAAAAAATTAGATATTTTATGATTCATCACATAATATTAAATATGAAAGAAATTTTCTAATTAAAAGTTATTTTATGATGAATATACCTGGGTATATTCATTCAGAGAAACTAAAAACACTTTTAAAATATAGAGAGTTGAATCTGCAAAGCCCAATACTGAGCGATCTGATAATTCCCCACTGTGGTGAAGGGTTACAGTGAAAAAGAGTAGACCATTCCCTCTTTTTTTTATATATGAAATATAAAGATGTTTTTTTATTTTATTGATAATCAGTATAGTGGACAGGTGATTTCCATCTTCAGAGTTAGTTTCAGGAACAACCAAAGGGTCAAAGAGAAAAAAATGCCTTACATACCAGTTTCTAAAAGCCACATTTAAGTAACTTAGTATAACCAGTCATATAAAAGGATGATCAACAAAATTAATTGATTCATCACTTTCCCACTATACTAATCTCTACTATCTCAAACCATCCCAGGTTCTTAGCCCCATTTTTTTGTGTTTTTTGTTTGTTTGTTTGGTCCCTTTCTGTCTGCCAATACTGATACAGGTTCTCTGGAATATGTCTGAGTAGGACTGACATTGAACACCCTGTTTACCACTTTCTTTTGCATTACTTACCCATGACTCTCTTTTAGAATGTGGTTAACCTGTGTCCATGTATGAATACTTAGTTCTAGTTTTTGTTTTGAAATAGGGGTTCCCATGCTTCATAGGGCCTGTTGCTAAGAAGAGATGCATAAAATGTGTAAGCCTAATGTTCTTAATAATGTAGTATACGTGACAATTTTATGAGGCTCTTTAATGTTTACTCTATAATAAAACCAATATATCTGAGGTTAAGGGGGGCCAAGGACCATATTTAACTCACTGGACATCCCTTAACGCACTCTAAAAAAAAAAAATCTAAACCAACTCTTTCAAGATTCTGGTGCTTTAACTGGTTTAGTGATTTCATTTTTCATTTTTTCACTATTTCATTCTGAAATTGTTTTTTTAATAGATAGTCCCAAATTTATTCTTTGGACACAGAAATCATTTTTGAATGATTGTACTGGATTGTGAGAACTGGATTATGAACTAAGAAACTGCTATACTCACTGGCTCTGATAATATTCATAACAGGTAGGAAAATACATATATATCTGTACCTATAATGCCCATCTTCTCTATCCTCCCTTATATCTTATCTTATAATCTGAGGAGAATGCAAGGGTGGCATCTGACTTATTCATGCTGTATCTCCACAACTAGAAAAATGCCTGTTCCATCATCAAGCACTCAGTAACTATTTGTTGAATGAATAAATAATCTTACTCATGTATTCAACTGAATGAATATTAAGAAGATAATACACAAAACACACTCTTTTTAGTGGAGTGGTAGAAAATTATTATTAGGACAAAGTTTACATTATCTTTGAACAAATAGCTTGCAGGAAAAGTAAGACATGCACATAAATAACTAATTAAATGTAGAAGGTTTTAGTGGTGAGAAAATACAGATAAAGAACCAGAGCAGTTCAATAGATTACTATTGGCTGGAATGGTCAGCGTATTCTTTGTGGGGAAAGTAACATTCAGTTTGAAGCGCTTGGACAAATGGAGTTTGGATGTTAGAGACCACATTCAAGTAGACTGACCACAATGACCAAAGGCATAGAACTGGGGCTGACGCATAAAATAAACAATAAAAGAAATATGGAAAATAGATATGATAAAGGACATAGCACACAGCCAACTGTCTCCTCAAAAATCTATTTTTCCCTTGGCCACTCATCTAGAAACTATTTCCTGACTTACAGCTAGATCTGGCCATGTGACCAGTTTCTTGTCATGACACACAAATACAAATGTTATGTGCAAATCCCTTCATGTTGCTTTAAATGTGATTCTTGCCCTAAATTTCGTTTCTCTCACTTTCTGTTTCTCATGGGCTGGAAGTTTCTGGCATTTGAATAGGTTCCAAGAACACACGTGAGAAAAACGTTCAAAAATATGGACCCTTGGAAAGAATGGAGCCAAGATCCCTAGATGGTTTCCTGGAGCAGAGCCAGGCTAGACCCTCCAACACCCAGATTTTATGTTGTGGCCTCAGATGGCAAGCTGTTTAGACCTTCTTTTTGTTTTTTTCAGTCTGTAGTAGGTAGAGGAACAAGAAATAACAAAGCAGTTAATTTTTTTTTAAAAATATTTTTATTTATTTGACAGAGAGAAACACAGCCAGAGAGAGAACACATGCAAGGGGAGTGAGAGAGGGAGAAGCAGGCTTCCCGCTGAGCAGAGAACCCAATCTGGGACTCATCCCGAGTTTCCGGGATCATGACCTAAGCCGAAGGCAGTCGCTTAACCAACTGAGCCACCCAGGCATCCCTAAAGCAGTTAATTATTAACCAAGAAAGTTAATGCACCTACCATGTGCCATTACATGTGCTTCCAAGTATTCCATTATAAAGAGAGAAGGGACTGGGAAACTAGAGAATTCAGAACTGTGGTTACAACAGATGATTAACTTCGCTGTAATTTTAGCCCAGGAGGTAACAGAGACTAGGCTACTTTCAATTAGGTAAATTGGAATACAGGTAAGGACTTAGAAGAGGGCACTACTAATATAGTTCATGAAAAAAACAAAATTCAACAGTGAGTTAAAAAATCAGAATAGGAACTAGCAAGAAAGTAGGACTGAAAAGTCAGTTTAGAAACCCTCTGCATAGAAATAAGTTGAGAAAATAAGCTCAGTATAAAACCAAAGGTAAAGAGCATTCAAGGCAGGCCAGATCTGAATAAGGAAGAGGACAGGATTTCACTTATCCATGCCTGATCCTAAGTAGAAAGAGGCTGATAAACCTCTCGCTTTAAGTTCCTTTCAAGTAGCTGTAACATGTTAGCTATAGATTATCAGACAGTAGAGGAAAGGTGCTGAATAGTGATTTCAACTTTTCCCTAGTGATAAAGGTAATGCATTATTCTCTTGGTGTTCTTTATACCTAAAGAATTCTTTCCAGATAATACTCACATAGGTCTTATCTTCATTGTCACAACTGCCTAAATAATTCATACAAAAATTTTGTGGCTGCCAAGACTACGTTGGTGACTGACGAAATTAAATTCTGCCTTTAAGTTTATTGCCTAGGTTGCTCTTTATTCCATCCCAACACAGAATCAGAACTAAAGCAGTGATTGAAACAGTGGTTGTGAATCTAATGTTGTTCAACTCATCCTCATGCTCAAATCCTTTTACACCTCTCTTGATAAGTCTTGCTTCTGTCTAACCATCACCAGCTACTTCCTGACATCAGTGAAAGGAAATCCTAGTTTTGAATGGCTCTATTTGTTAGGAAGTCTTCCTGAGAGAGTAGTGTAACCATTTCAGTCCTCTAGAGAAGGTTCTCAATATAAAGTTCATTCTTTTTCAACATGACTGCAATTCAAATAGTCAAAGACAGTTATGTCTCTGATAAGTCTCCTTTCAGACTAAACATGCCTATCTTTAAGCCATCTCTTCTACAGGTGTTTACTTTACTTTTATCATTGATAACTGATCATTCATTTTTGAGCGTCGACCTTATTCTGCAGATCCCTAAGAAGGGGCTACAAAATTAAAACAGAGTTTGATCAGCGCAAAATAGTTAGGAACCATTACTTTTTCTATTATGATTAAAGCATTACGCTAAAACCAGTACAATATTTTGCTACCTTAAAACTTACGAGGGGCTCTTCTTGTATAACAATAAATAACAACAGAAAAATTTACTCATTTTAAAATTACTAGGTTTTTTAAAGTATGTTGCTCTTTGCATGTGTGAAATTAAGTTTCTAGCTAAGGAAAACACTTTATATTAATTCTTACTCCATTTCACCTTCATTGACTCACTCTAATGACTCCAAACTATTGATCAAATAGGTGCATCTCAATCTTGTATCCAGATAATTTGTTATTGTTTTATCTGCAGATTTTATCATGATGCTAGCAATCTCCCTTTCAAAATAATAAACAATTGTTAAACAACAAAATTGAAAATTAAACCCAGTAGAATGGTACCAAAGACTTCCCTCTGGGATGATGCACATTCATTCATAAGATCTCATGGACAGTCATTCGAGCGACTTATGAAATTAATTTAATGCATTTTGGTATCCACATATTATTTCTCCACATTGTCATTTTTTTTTCAAAAGTCACTTTGTTACATAATGTGCTTAAATAGAAGTGTGCCACAGAAGAAAATGCTAAAAGAATCTTTGTGGGATGGGGTGGGATTGAATGTGGATATATCTAAGAAAACTCCTAGAATACTTTCTCTGGTACTAAGCAGAACAAGTCAAAGATTTCAGTTTGGGGATTATAAACATAGTGCTGATCCATTAGAGTGGATCATATCATTTGAAGGAAGCAGTGTATCGCACAGAAGAGGGAGTTTCGGGGAGTCCCTGTATTTCAAAAGTGGGTAGGCAATGCAATATGGAAGAGAGGCAAATGATGAAAAAGAAAGAAGCGGCAGAGTTCTTCTTGTCTAACTTATTGCTCTAAATAAGACTCAAAATAAGCCCTTTGGGGAAGCATCTGGGTGGCTCGGGCGGTTAAGTATCTTTCTTCGGCTCAGGTCATGATCCCAGTGTCTGGGATGGAGTCCCACTCTGGGCTCTCTGCTCAGCGGGGAGTCTGAGTCTTCCTCTCCCTGCTCTTTTCCCAACTTTTGTGTACTCACTGCCTCACTCTCTCTCTAATAAATAAATAATATCTTTTTAAAATACAAGCCCTTTTTGAAGCCCTTTTCAACTTATTTTGTTCTTCAGAGCATTTTTGATACTAGCTTGAGAGTTCTGTGCAATTTTTTTTTTAAAATAAAAAAATCTTTTTTTGTTGTCTTTTTTAAAAATGTCTTTTTTAAAAAGACATCACTGTCTTTTTTAAAAAAAACTGACATAATCAGCACCACCTCAAATAATCTTATTTCCTTTAGTTATTCCTCCCCCTTTTCTTTTTGGAACTGAAGACTGATGTCATCCAAGTGATGTAAGGACAAACGGGAAGCCGTCCAATGACTTCCCATTGTTATTGCAATAAAATCCAAACTCCTTGTGGCTGTCCATAAGTCTTTACCCTATCTGGCTCCTGCCTTTCTGACCTCATAACATTTTACCTTCCATCAAATATGCCTTCCTTCTGTTCCTGCTATGCTCCAACACATTCTTGCTTGAGGGATGCTGCCCTCATCATTTATCGAGTCTGGAATGGGAGGGCTTTGTTCCTTTAGTTTGGATCTCAGTTCAGATGTTATTTTCTTGGCACAAACTTTCTTAGCTAAAGCTGACTCCCCACACAAGTTGCCACTCTCTACTCCATTGCTGCACCTTAATTTATGGCAGATTTTACCATTATCTATAATACTCTTATTTTTATTGGTTTGATTTGTGTCTACCAATCCACCTATACACGTTAACTCCATGAAATCAAGGACTCTGTTTTGTTCATTCCTATAATTCCAGACCTTGGAGTAGTACTGAACAGGCAGAAAGCTGTCTGTAAACAAATCATGTTAAAATGAGTTAAAACAAATGAAGCCAACTTATAACTGTGGCCCAATGGAAACCTCATTACTGGTGAAAAGGAAGCTAAATTTTGAAAGGCTACCTAATAAGGTGAGTATCAAATATGTCTACAGAAAAATGTAACTATTTACAATACAGAGGTGATCTATTAAATATGTAAATATTTATTTGATGTGCAAACAGTTAACATGTAGGAGAGTTTAGTTTTGTTTTTATTCACCCTTTCTTGACTGATTCAACCTTTGCAGACCTAATCATAATATAGACTTTCCTGAAAATAAAAATGTTCCCACCAATTGTTTTAATTTATAACTGTTGGATATTGCACACAGAGAAGAGAGAGGGAAATGGGAAGAAACACAGACTAAACATAAATGCACAGACACACATTTAAATGAGAAGTGTCAATGCAACTGAGGAAGCAGCCAGTTCAAGCAGAAATTCTATCTTCATTGTACTGAGTATGCAGGAAAAGCATGAAGATAAGGAAAAAGAAATGATGACCAAGTCTACAGCTAAACAAGTTATAGCTGTGCAAAATCACATTAATTTCTCAATGAAATAGATCTTTTGTTTGTTAGATTTTTTTGCTTTTTATGATGAGCATCTGCCAGCCTACATACCTCAAATTGTTCTAGCCATCTTGCATACACGAGGACAATAACCCACAAATAAAACTTGGGCTTATTAAAATGCTGACCAAGGGCAAAGATGGTATAGATTACTGTTTTATGGAACACCACTAAAAACTGCCCACTAAACAGCATATCAATTGATTTAATATTTTCTTTTGAAGTCCAGGTAACATACTTAGACACATAAAAGTATTAAAGTGTAAAATACTTACCATTTATATCTGACTTTGACTTCTAACAATGAATCAAAATTGAATTATGTGTCAGATTTTAAAAAGGGGCAGATTTATAGATTTATTTCTTGTAAATTTTATCTCCTGATTTTCTACATTAGAAACAGTACTAAAAATTTTGGTATAATAGTAATTCACTGGATATAAACATTTAATAAGATCTCAATCCAACTATAGTTCAAAATTGCTCATAAAGATTCAAAGAGATCCCCAAAGTAGAGGACTACAAAATCATAAATCAAATTATCTACTTTACTTACTGAAATGGTATCAACCTTTCAAGTGCCAAAGATTTGAATGACTTATGAAGAGTTGCCTTGTTCTATCGACATCATAAATCTATCATAGTCTATGCCAAGGTCCATAGTTAACAGTACTTCAACTGTGAAATGCTAATTTAAATCCACAGTTCAATGATTTTCTTAAGAGATGACAGCATAATGTTGAAATTATTGATGCCATTCTCTTATACAGCAGATTCCCTGTACAGCCTCTCAAAATCCATGGCTTTCTCTCACTGTGAAGGCGTCCACCATCTTTGAGTTGGATGAAAGAATAGGGAGAAAGTATGGTCCACATTTTCATACCTCCTTTTCTAAAGCTCATCACAATTCAGAGCTGACCTTTGAGACTCTGCTTTGTTTCTATATAATATCATAAAAAAATTAAGACTAAATGTCATCACAAAGAAAATTTAATATTACATATTCCAAAACTTGTCACATAATTTATGTCATGTATATTTTAGTTAGAACTGCATTATCTTCTCCTGTTGTATCCACTCATTCAATGTCTGTAGTATATACCTATCTTTCAAACAAATCAAATACACGGCAAGAATTGTACAAAAACTGTGTATCTTAGATAGCTGTGCTACTAAAGTAAAACCTGTGATGAGATAATGTGCTAGCTAATTGAAAGTAGGAGATTCAACAAATTATGTAAGAAAACTAGCCTCCCAAATTCTTCAGATATTTTTAGAGAACTTTCTATGTATGCAATACAGCAGTGAACAAAACAGTAATGATATAGTTCATATCATAATGGAGTTTACAAGGAAGGAAATATTCTAAAACCCCTATTAAAGTAACCTCATGGGACAATTTAATGTGTTTTTTTTTTCTATTGGCTCCTGATATAAAAAAATGTTGAAATGTTAAGTTCTTTCCTACTTAGTATTTTTAGTGATCCTCTTTCTATCCACAAAGAGAAACAGTGATAATTTTGGGGTCTAAAATATATTAATGGGTAAATGAGCATTCATCAATAATAGAGCAGAATCAACTATAATGTAAACATTTCCTAGCATGCATGCTCTAATACATTATTGTCCCTAAGGCTAATAGTCATACGTAAGTGATAGCTGCAGAATGCTTTCAATTCAAAGAATTGAAAAGTACATTAAGTTAGTATTTCCTATGTCCTCAGTGATGAATTAATTGACCTCTGTTTCTAATGCTTTAAAAATATTATATGGTCTGTCCAAATTAAGATAGTCAGAAACTCATAAATCAATTCAACATACATGTTATATTTTTCTAAGTACCCAGATGCTATTGGGATATAGTGAGATAATGTGTAATATCTGATATGCAGCAAATGCTCAACAAATCTTATTGATTTTACAGAAATAGCCTATTAGGCTAAAACACCATGTCGAATGTAATGACATTGACAACAAAGCAAACAACAGCACACTTAATAAGGAGTTCTGTCTTCACTGGGGGCAGCTTAACAGACTTTCATGAAGTCTTCACTTTGTTTTGTTTTTCAAAAAGGTAGAAGAGTACTCATTATCATTACTAGTTGTGGGGTAAGAAAAAATTCCACCTGACACTCCCCCCTTTTAACAAGGTGCCTCCTCCTTCAAAGCCTAAAAGAGAGATGGAGAATGTCCCCAAGTTCCTGAGAAAGGGGATGTGTACAAGCCAGCCTTCATTTGTGAGCTTTTAGTGGGTTTGGAAAGAAAGCAATATTTGATCAAAAAGCTCTCACAAGCTAAAATTACCTTCTGGAATTCTGTGTTTTTTCTGTGTTTTCCAGGATGACTGAAGAAGGAAGCTATGGATGTCTCCGATCTTTGCTTTACAAATGAGAATAGTGGAAACTCATGAGAAGTTCCCCCCAAAAATCACAAACCTATTAACACCAGTACTAGGTCTTAAGCAATACCTTGCAATTCTATAATCAATATCTTCTATTCTATCCCCTGCCTTGCAGCACATTTTATACAGTCAGTACTTAATTTCTACCTGCATAAGGTAAATGCTCCTTTAGAATTGAATGACTACCTATGAATAATAGTCCCAATGAAAAGTTCTTTGTCTCCCTCTCCTTACTCTGTCTCTCTTCTCCATTTATTCCTCTGCAACTTTCAGATAAACCTTTTATCAGGCCAAATTCAAGATTACAAGGACTCAAAACAGTATGAAAAATTCTCCCCAAGTTCTTCCTTCTTTCTCTAGTTATTCTGATGCCCCCAAGAAACCAGTGGCTTTATTCCATCTCCTGTGATGAAATGTTCTAGATAACCTAACTCTGATTAACTCTGAAATACAGTCTGACTATACTTTCTTCACATTTGCAGAGGTCTACCCTTGTAAATGTGCTCATTTTGTATTTATTTCTGGATGTTTCTTGCATGAACAGGATAGTTGAAGAACAGGGAGTACAAAATGCAGTTCTGTCAGTCAGACTTAGAAAGTGATGATGAGGGGGCGCCTGGGTGGCTCAGTTGGTTAAGCGACTGCCTTCGGCTCAGGTCATGATCTCGGAGACCAGGGGATCGAGTCCCACATCGTGCTCCCTCTCTCACTCCCCCTGCTTGTGTTCCCCCTCTGGCTGTGTTTCTCTCTGTCAAATGAATTAAAAAAAAAAAAAAAAAAAGAAAGTGATGATGAAGGGCACCTGGGTGGTTCAGATGGTTGGGAGTCTGCCTTCAGCTCAGGTCATGATCTCTAGGTCCTGGGATCAAGTTGCTTGTCTGGCTCCCGGCTTGCCAGGGAGTCTGCTTCTCCCTCTCCCTCTGCCTCTCACCCTGCTTGTGCTCTCTCTGTCTCCCTCTGTCTCTCTCAAATGAATGAATAAAATCTAAAAACGGGAAGGAAAGGGAAGGGCAGGGAAGGGTAGGGAGGAAGGAAGGAAGGAAGGAAGGAAGGAAGGAAGGAAGGAAGGAAGGAAGAAAGGAAGGCAGGCAGGCAGGCAGGCCTTAGGCAGAAAAGGAATTTAGGGTACCTCACAGAGATGTATAGAAAACCAAAGAATTAGACCTGGATTGGGGGACTTGGTAGATGATTTTACAGCAAAGTGATGTGGCAGGAATGGCTACGGAGGAGGGCACCACTAGCATCATCACAGTAGCTTTCAGCAGTGCCGGATTCTCAAGTTGGTTACCACAACAAGGATCAACTGTGAACAACCAGCACATGTCAAGATGTAAAATTCACACTGGATGGGTGAGGGCAGCTTCACATGAGGGCCCTTCAGCACATAGAAAGCAGGGAAATGAAATAGTTGCTGCCTTCATCCACACAGAACTCAGCGGACATTGCTGGAATCCACACAGACACACCAAAAAAAAAAAAAAAAGGATATTCAGTAATTAGGTACCAAATATCAACAAATAGTTAAGATAAACAGGAGAGTCTCCTTTTTTGGTTAATTTCAAGTCTTAGAATAACATGCTTCAGCACAATGAAGAGATTAAAAAAGCCATTGTGAGCAAGTCTGGAAATAAAAACCATCAAGTACCACATTTTTTTTTTTTTTTAGGAGAAAAGTACACCAAGTTTGAAGGACAGTGTGTGCAGTTGATTCAGGATACAGACTGCATAGATGTAAATACTGCTTCTGCCACTGAGTCTGTCACCCTCAGCAAATTCATTAAAGTTTTCTGAACTTCAGTCTTCTCATCAGAAAACAGTACAGAATCAATAATAGCATGCTTATTCCAAGGTGTGAACCTCTAAATATATTTTGTTACCACAACCAATTACTAAGTGGAGGACTGCATGAATTCCACTGTTAGGAACTTAGAATTCTCTGAAATGCAGATAGAGACCCTTTATTGACAGAGTCAATGGAAAATTAGCATAGTTCAATTGTCAACCCCAATTCAAAAGACTCAGGACATTTTCTTAGGCACTGACTGCATTTATGCATAGTTTATTGGAAATGAGACTTGTTCTCTAGAGGATGCTTATACCTGTAGTAAGGTGTTCTATGTACTGCACTCACTTATTCACTAATTCTTATTAAAACCTATACTGGAAGCCTATCCTCCCTGTGTAAAACCATTAGCACATCAATAATTCTTTTTCACAAGGAGTGCTGGACATAGACCTGTAGCGTGTGACCGAGCTGTCACCTCCTCAATATCTAACCCCGATTTCTCTCACCAACCATCCCAGAATTTCCATTGGCAAATTCCCTTGACCTTATCCCCAGCTTTTGAAGTCACCGGTTCAGGAGGCTACACAGCTTAAGCCAGGTAGGAAATTCTATACTCTGAGCTACAAACTTTGGTTTAGGAATAAGTTATTAAGCCAATGAACCATAAAGGAGGCATCTTTTGGGCTCCCAAGAAAGCAATTTCCCTCTCTTTTTTTCAGAAGAGATTTTTCTGGACTTCATAGTGTGAAGTTATGAAGTCCGACCCCTCTGCGCCACCATGTAGGAAGCTGACCTGGGTATTATGCCCATATAACAGGGTATGCACAGCTAGCGAATTGCAAAAAACAGAGCCAAAATCTGGATGACAGTGCGAATATTTCAATCAAACTGCATCAAAGTCCATGAGATCAATTATGTTGTATATAAGTCAAATTACTTGTTATTATTGAAGCCAGTTTACATTGTTTCCTACCACATGCAACCAAAATGTCCCTCAATCAAGATCAAAACTAGAAAGTTATTAGAAAACATATTCTTATACAGAACAAAAATTGAACATTTTATTTACCAAAATAATTGCCTATTGCAATGCATCCATCAGAGAAAAATCAGAAGGTGAATCAGAAGGAATTGCAGATTGAGACTCAGAGTAGTTGCTAAATTAACAAATAGTTTACAATCATCAACAAATATCTTCATATATGATTATTTATCCTCCTTTTAGACTGAAAATGACAGGCAGATAAAAGGCATCTTAAGTTGATATTTTTTTCACAAATACGTGGGGGAAAAAATCACGCCTGCCAAAAATGCTTACACCTGACTTTTACAGTTAAACTCTGACTGCAAGTGGGAGTCTTTCAATGACTAAAATCAAGACAAGTCAAGCTTAAAACACCCTAGAACTCTGAAGGGAAATTATGATGTCAAAATACATCCTTCAGCAAAAGTTAATGCACAGATGTTAGTGTGCCATTATGTGTACACTTATCCCAAGAGTACAAAAAGGGAGAAGAAAGCAGAATATTTACAGCAAAATATTTGGAAAATAGGTTATAACTTCCAAAAATATTAACTTTCCTTAAATTCCTCTTTAAGAATCAACATACAAGTCAGAAAGAAAATCAAAAATAACATATATATGTTAAGTTGATATTATATGCAAGATATTATGTTAGATGATTCAGTATACAATTAGACCATTACAGACACACAGTGATAGTCAATTCTAATTTAGATCCTACCATGCAATCAGCTCAATGAATTCAAGTAGGACATAGACACCTTGACCTTCAGTTACCTCACACATTAGTATCTAAAGCCACTGAGTAGCATCATATTACTCAGATATCAAGAAGAATAACTTAAATTTGGGTGCATAAAAATTACAAAAATGCCTAATAACCAAATTTTATGAGTTTAGCAATCCCCTATTTACTAAACTATTACTTCCTAACCAGAAAACTAGAAAATTTTGGTATAAAGAAAATACACCCCAGGGTGCCTGGGTGGCATAGTCAGTTCAGCGTCCCACTCTTGGTTTCAGCTCAGGTTGTGATCTCTGGGTCATGAGATTGAGCCCAAGGCTGGGCTCTGCACTCAGCTCAGAGTCTGTTTGAAATTCTCTCTTTCCGTCTCCATCTGTCCCTCTCCCTCTCTGCCCACCCCAGTGCTCTCTCTCTCTCTCAAAATAAAAAAGAAATCTTAAAAAAAAGACATCCCCAATATAATGTGTCTTAAATTTCCTCTTTTTTTTTGTTTTTTCTTTCTTTTTTGTTATTATTATCTTTTAAATCCAACAGTATGGATAATTAAGGTGATAAATGCCCATGATGAGAAGGAATATATGTATGCACGTTTGTGTATGTAAGAACGGTGGTTATATGTGTTGAAGGGAAGGGGAATAACATAGACGAACTAAGAAGAGCATGACTTTGCAGGTGGTTGGATCAGTATAGAGTGAGAAAATACTGTTACTCTGATATAAGTGAGCATATGTATGTATATTATCAAGAAATAATTATTGATCAAAGAAATAATTCTTCTCCAGCAACTGGCTGATGGTATTCCAGAATTCTAGAAGAATATTCTACCCACAAAAACACTAAATTTGTGGGGTGGAGAAGGGCAGGTGATGGTTAGGTCAACAATCTTCACAGATACTAAGGTAAAAAAAAATTGGCAAATTTCCTTTGAACAAGAGGAAAACAATAGTAACAATTTTATAACATATCTATATAATGATTTCTGGAGAAAAGACCTGCTGAAATTATACATATGCATAAATGTATGTTTATATAGGTATAAACATTGGTACAAATTGTTACATGCCACTCATTATTTAGTACAAAATAAAACACTACTTTGTGTCTGTCTAGACTTTCTATTATTGACCTACACATCACACAGTAGAATGGACAGGATAAGAATGTGTACATAATTTGCAACAGTGTATTTGCCAAGAAAACATAATTGTTATTTTACAACTGCCCATATGCGTTTTCTGATATTCTGTAACACTTGATATCTTTATAGAGGTTTCTTAAAAAAAAAGAAAAAGAAAAAGAAAAAAAGCAAGAAAGCAAGCAAGAAAGCAAGAAAGCAAGAGGAAGGAAGGAAGGAAGGAAGGAAGGAAGGAAGGAAGGAAGGAAGGAAGGAAGGAAGGAAGGAAAAGAAAAGAAAGAGACCATGTTAAAAACACTTAAAGAAATTTGACAAATAGTTACTTAAAACCACTGAGCCACCTACACCAACACTCCCCTTTATGTAAGGTCTGGTGACATGGGAAGCTTATCAAGCACACAGTCAGGAGACACACAAAACTAAATGCTAAGCCATTATTGTTTTTACTGTTTTCACTTTGTTGCTTATTTTGATGGCCACATGTCCTTTTTCAATTGAAAAACTTCCTACTAGATGCAATCAAATGTTTTAGTGCTATTTTGCTTCCTATTTTAGCAAGTACTGGTGAGTATCTTATGGAATATTCATTTTTATTTTATGTAGAATGTTCAAAACCATAGAGCATAATTACTATAGTAGCTTTTAAATTCCTTCAATTTAAAAAATATTTTATTCAATTTTATTTTTAGTTCTTAACCTACTTTGCATTTCACACATGGTTTAATTCCTATTTAAGGACCTGATTTAGTTTTTTGATTCAGTCTTCACAGGTTTTTATAGAATGGGAGAGGCCACCTGTTTTGTTGTTGTTGTTGTTGTTGTTGTTGTTTTCTTGTGTAATTCTTTTAAATTGCAACTTTATGTACAGCAAATGACTTTAAAAATAATCCTCATTTTGAATAATTAAATTCCAACTCCATTTTAAGAGAAAGAGTTTGAATTTATAAGTAATACTTAATTGAAATAGTTGATTTTTTTCTTTGAAAAAAAATGGGTTGTAAAGTACAGAAGTTGCAAAGGTTAAGTACTCCCAAAATTTCATTTGACTTTTTTAATTTTCTTCTTTGTCAGAAGAGCAGAGGAGGCATTCTATCTGTCATTATTCTCTCTGATTACCTTCCAAGACCCTTTGTCTGGGCCTTCTGGAGTCAGCCTATCAGCTAGAAACAAATCATGAATTTATACCATATACAGGCATTCTTCCATTTGGGTATCTAATTAGCTATAACGTTTGTGAGAAAATGATTTCCAACTCAGTAAGAATTACTTTTTTTCCCTTTTTCTGGAGTTAACTAATAAAAAAGTCCAACAATTTTCTCCCTAGTTCTCCAACATTTATTTCAGGTAAAACACTGCACTGAGTTGGATTATCTTGTTGATAATAAACTCTCTCTCTCTCTCCATGAAGCCAGATAGTAAACCAACTGAGCTCACTGTTTGAGAACAAAGAGAACTATACCAGAACTAATAATTTTTAAAAATTCATTTCTGATTGGGCAAAAGGTATGTCCATGTCTATACACTTGGCTTGGTAGACAGGCTGATTCAAGATCTAAGACGGGCCAACAAGTAAGCTATTGTCCTTATGAAGCACCACTGCAGTAAATTACCCTATTTCACTTATTCTCAGTACTAAGGATTCTTTAAGGATTTGTATTCACTGAGGACTATTTTCTCTTTAATGATGCTTTCCTTCCTTTTTTAAAAATATTGTATTTATTTATTTGGCAGAGAGAGAGATCACAAATAGGCAGAGAGGCAGGCAGAGAGAGAGAGGAGGAAGCAGGCTCCCCACCGAGCAGAGAGCAGGATGTGGGACTTGATCCCAGGACCCTGAGATCATGACCTGAGCTGAAAGCAGAGGCTTTAACCCTCTGAGCCACCTAGGCATCCCCCCCCCTTTTTTTTTAAGTTACATATGTTTTGGATTCAGTAAGTTTGCTTACCTGCCAAACACAATGCACTCTACAGTATCTGAAAACAGATAGATAGATAGATAGATAGATAGATAGATAGATAGATAAATCTAAAATCTTAAAGCACTGAAAATAATTGTCCAAAACCATACTGGCTATTAGCACACTACAGGCAACACACTGGGATTAATTTCCCAGAACAGGCTGATGTCAATGGTAAGTAAAACTGCATATTATGAACCCATGTGAACTTTCTAATATAAAAATCTATAAGATGGACATTAAAGTGCAAGTAGTTTATAAGCCCTGAGAAACTATATTAATCATTTTTTTCTATGACAGATCACAAGTAGGTGTAGTCAGAAAATAGATACAGAACATAGAACAGGAGAAAGTTGACATTTTATTAACAACTCCATTAAAATAAATGAGCTCACAGCCAAGCAAAAATCAAGAATCAATAAGTGTTTTAAATTAAACACTTGACACATTGGAAAGGAATGTATACTTCAGAACACTGAAGGAATCAGTGACCGATCCTTCAAATATGATTCCAAACTATTGGATTCATTACGTGAAAGGCGCAAATAAGTTTTCCTCAAATTAAAGATGAGTCCAAATTAAAGTATCAACTATTCCTGAAGTATAAGAATAATATCATTCAGAAGTAGGAAAAATAGTTTGTAAAACAATTTTAATATAGAATGCATTTTAATTCACATCGGAATTTTATTTCTTTTCTAATGCTTATTGAAAAGCATTGATATTTTATCATTGACTTAAACTCAAGAATAGCAAAACCTGCCATGGATATAATAATTAACAAAAATAACTTCCACTCTGCAGACACACACATACACAGAAACTAAAATTGATTTCCCACCTCCCTCAAACCTAGTCTTAATCTTCTCATGAAAAAACTTGCTTCCTCCTTCCAGAGTATCTTGAACCATAGTTGGTTCAATGACTGTTATTCTTAATATTCAATTATTGAATGAGACAATAGAAACTGAATTTGGAGGGACGCCTGGGTGGCTCAGTTGGTTAAGTGACTGCCTTCAGCTCAGGTCATGATCCCAGAGTCCCGGGATGGAGCCCCGCATCAGGCTCCCTACTGTGTGGGAAGCCTGCTTCTCCCTCTCTCACTCCCCCTGCTTGTGTTCCCTCTCTAGCTGTGTTTCTCTCTGTCAAATAAATAAATAAAATCTTTAAGAAAAAAAAAGAAAGAAACTGGATTTGGAGAATTATTTCTTGGAAGCTCACACATGTTATCTTGTCCACCTTACTCACTGTACTTTGCAAAGTTCCCTAACTCATCATTCATGCATTGAAGGCCCTTATAAGAAAAACAGCTATCAGTTACAGTACTATACTTTACATATACTGCATTAAATCCTGATCTTGCCACTACGCTCTCTCTTGCAATAAAGAAAAACCACACACACACACACACACACACACACACACACACACACACACAACTACACAGCACTGTAATTAGTCTTTACAGGTGAGAAAAATGAGGCTTAGAGATCCTGATAATTTGACTAAAGCAACAAACACAGAATGAGGGGGACTCAAAGTTAAAATGGGATCTCCTAAACTCCAAAATGCTGCAACTATTTTTCAGAATACCTTCATATTTAAGAAAAATCAAGAGATGCCTAGCTGGCTCAGTCAGAGAAGTATGTAACTATTGATCTTGTGGTTGTGGGTTTGAGCCCCACATTTGGTGATTTAAAAAAAAATCTGAAAATGTATGGATAAACCTCTCCTTCCACTTCTTAATATTGAAGACCCTGAATAAATCTCCAGTGGGAATACACTCTTCCTTTCCATTCTCTGCTTATCTTAAATACTCTTCTGAACAAAAATAAACTCATGGTCAGAAAACTCTGTATTTCTATTTCTTTCTATAGACAAGCAAATGATTTTCTTTTATTGTATAAATGTTTGTATTTAATATATTAAATAGATTAATAAAAAGCATAATGCTCTCTTCCCATATCTAAATACTCAAAATATGCTAATATGTGTGTTGTATGTGTATTTATAAATATGTGTGTGTAAACACTCACAATTAAATCTAACTAAAAATGCTATACTCAGTTGGATATGTTCACTAAAGAAATTGTCTTCTCTTTCTGCTTTAGTTTTAAATGTGCAATTTTGAACAATGTCACTATCATTTGATCAGGGAGAATATTTAAAATCATAAAGTTTAAACAGTCCAGAAGAAGTGAATGAGGTAACAAATAGTTACTGAGATGGTAATTCTAAATTTCATATTTTATCAATTAGAAGGAGTAAGATCTACAATAATGCCACAGATACTTCCTCCAAGTGGAATGAAATCGATACTTATTGTAACTATTATGTTCAGAAATTTATCCCTGGCTTATAGTATTTCCAAAACCCATTATTCTTATACAGTACTTCCATAACTAGGTTGTATTCATTAAGATGCCAGAATTTCAATTTCCCAAAGAGATTGACACTTTCGGGCAATCTTCACAAATTCAGAGGCAATTCAATCTATTTTGATTTAAAATTGATTAGCATCTTTGGAAATAATGTGTAGCGAATTGCTGAGCTAATCAAGGTAAATGGAGCCATGCATTAAACATTCAAGAATGTTATTCAATCACAAAATAACCCACATTTTCAAGCTCCAAATCAACAAATTAAAGCTGCCCTTTGAAAAGATTAATTTCATTGGCTCATCAGTATTGTTGTGTACATTTATATAGTTATCAAATACTAACAACATGCTGCTGAAATAGGAAACAGCCCGTCCTCCCTATCTGGGCATGCCAATTAAGCAAAGGCCAAGGAGGACAAAAAAAAAAAAAAAGATGAAAATACAATCAAGTTCATTTATCTTGCTCACTGAGTTTTCAAATGACAAAGCACACCATAAATACACAATCTTATTAATGTAAAACCTACATTAATCAGAATCAACAATATAGTTTTGGACATATAGTAGAGGTTTACACAGTGATGGTTGAATATAATTTAATTGATACTGACCCTAAATTATTAGTTATTATTTTAATTTTAAAAAAATATTTCAAGTATTAGAGAAGGCCCTTAGATTAGTACACTTTTATCATATTCTCCTATTTGCAGCAGAAAACAGAGGTGATAGAGATTTAATGGGAACATACTAGGTTACATTTATCATCAATCCACAGAATTGTCATTCTCTGGAGCTAAGTTCACATGAACTATAGGAAAGGCCCATTCAGAGAGAAGGGAAAGACAAGGGCCCTTTGCTGTAATCTCCAGACACCTCGTCCCATAGGAATTCCCAGCTCAGGTACCTCTTGCACATGGGCATACAGCTGGACCACACATAGGTTCATTAAGCCTTCAGCACATGATCCCAACAAAGGGACATCTCCATTCTTATTTTGCTATCCATCATATTAGAGGCTGCCTTTGCCTTAGTTTGTGACTGAAACAAAATATCCTTACTTCTTTCTTCAGCAGCTTACAAGTTAAAAGGTGTATCAAATGGGAACACAATGTCACAGTTGAAACATTTATTTTCCCCAGAAAACAATCTTCAGGCAGTGGAACTGGCAATATTTTTCAGTAATGCTTGAGGGCAAATCAAGGACAGATAAAAAACACCTGAAGCAAGTGGTATTTCCAACCTTTCCCCCCCTCCAGTTAAAAAGGTGTTTTTAAAATGTAATATATATTGTCTACTGTGAAGATAGTTTTGAAAATAGAACTTGGTATGAAAAATTAGTTTTTGAAAATATGTGTTGCTCTCCTTTCAGAAGACAGTATAAACCAACTACTCAGCCTGAGTTATTGAAATGATAGAATCAAAGATCTTCAATCTCACTACACATAGGAGAAAATATTGGGAGTAGAAAATAACTGCAGTGTCTTGATTTAGTGGCACAGAAAATGCATTTAAAAATTACTATTAATAATGTCTTTCTTCTGCCGTTACATAAAGATACATTTGATCCCTCTAGGACAGAACTAGAACGATTACATTAACAGCCGACACAGAAACTAGGGACCGCTGAAGAAATACAGATGGTTCAACCATGCTGAGACTCCAAGCATGCCTTCCAGGGCACTGAGGCAATAGTATGCGAAGATCATCTGGTTGCCCTGAAAAGGGTTATATTTATAGCAGTTGTGTTCAATTTGACAAACAGCATGTAATCGCCTCTGTAAAAAGGAATAAAATACCCATTTAGTGGCGATGAATTATTCTTTTACACTATTCAGCTCCATTTTAATAATATATGTCCTGTCTTTCCTTGTACTAAGTTATATTATAGTGACCTGAATGAGTTATAAACTCTCCAGAATTGGTTTTGTTCATGTGCACAATCTAAATGATGTCAAGGACTATGTCTTGTGTCTCTTTGTATCTCCCCTGTCTGTGATGGGCCCTTACATGAAGTGGGTACTCAATAATATTTGCTGAGTTAATGATTAAATGAACAGCTTCTTAAATCAGTTGCAGTCATGAAAATACAACCATTACTCACTGGAATGCACGTTTATAGAATTATTTAACCTTGGAGTCACAAAGAGCCTTACAGGAGAGCTCATTAAACTTACACTCGATTTAAGAATATCTTCTTCCTCTCTGAAGCTTGGTCATCTAAAACTCAGTTTAAAAATCTTAATGATTGGGAGTTCGCTATTCCATTTTCATTCAGGTCTACTTATTACTCTCTTCTGCTTAGTCACAAACTGCTTTTCTTTTACTTTTTCCTCTTTTTTTTTAAGATTTTGTTATATGCAAGAGAGCATGAGTGGAGGGGAAGGGTGGGGAGGGGCAGAGGAAGAGGGAGAAGCAAACTCCCCACTAAGTGCAGGGCCCAAATTCGATGATTCCAGGAGCCTGAGATTATGACCTGAGCCCAAAGTAGATGCTTAACCAACTAAGCCACCCAGGCCCCGAATTATGTCCCTTGGATAACAAAGAACAAGTAAATTGCCTGTTCATCCTGACAACAGTGCAAACTTTCTAAGGCTACCAAAACTGTCTTTCTTACTCCTTTCTGGTTTAACATTCCTATCTCTCTCACCTTTTTTATTATTTTTTGGTCTCCAGGTCTAGTCTCTAAGTCTTTTATGATTTCTGGACACTTGCCATATTCACTTGGCCCTGGATACACTCTAATTTTTCAATCACCTTCCATAAATGTGGAATGCAAAAATGAACACAATTAAAATGTAGTTTCACTATTTTAAGGAGTTCTCTACTTCATTTTCAGTTTTATAATAATGCACTTAGGCATAGTTTTTCATTGTATTTACCTCATTGGAGTCAGAGGATTTTTAGATCTGCGTCTTAATGGCCAGTTTTTGAAGATTTTCACTGATTCTGCCTCTTTCTTTTGCTCCTCACTTTATAGAACCCTAAATTATATGTATGCTAGGCACACACTGATGAGGGGAAACAAAGGCAAGAGAAATGTAGCTTAAATTAAATCTCCTTACAATTTCAGCCCACTGATAGATACCTGAAATATACAAAGCATGACCTTCCTCAAGAAACTCACTGGCTGCCTTAATGCCTTATGTTTATGTTTTATTAAAGATTAAAAGTAACCTTATCTTAACAGCAGCTAGTCCCTCAAGATCCTGAAAACCTTGCTTCTAAATTCCTTAGAGAATTAAACTATCCCTAACCCCCACCAATTAAAAGTATATAATCACTCACTCCTCACAATCTCTGTGCAGAACTTTCTGCCCATGGGTCCTGTCCCCATGATATAATGAAATCATCTTTTTGCATCAAAATACCTCAAGAATTCTTCCTTGGTCATTCACTCAGAAACTCAAAAATATATATATTTCATCATATAGCAAAATTTTTTGTGTGTTCTTGCTCATTTCCCCTCTGGTATTTTATCTAGATATTTTTAGTAATTTATCTTTGAGTTTACTAATCCCTTCTTCTGACATGTCAAATCTGCTATTAACTCAACCCCTAAATCTTTAATTCTCAATCACTGCATCTTTTAGGTTCTGAAACTCTGGGAAAAGTCACATTTTTCTCTTTATTTTCTTTAAAAATATTGATCATAGTGACTATATGGTAACTACAATAACTAAATCATGGTCTGGGTCTCTGTCCATAGACCTTGGTTTTCACTTTCAGTCATCTGCACTTATTTTTGCACATGCCAGGTAATTTTAAATGACTATTAGATATCACATATAAAATATCTTAAAGGTTCTGGTTGATGTGACTTCCAAAGAGAATTTCATTTTATTCTGAAAGGAGGTGGATTACTGGCGTGTTCATTTAAGTGTGGGTTTGGGGTTTTGTTAGGGTTGACCTTTTCTCCAATTTCTCCTCATTCTTAGGTTTTAGTACTTCTGGGATCAAGAGTGCAATGCAAGCCTGTGGAATGTACAAGGGCCACTCCACTTTCATGGGCCCTAACTTCTAACCGTTCTCTCCCTAAGACCACCAGGTTGTCAATATCTCTATGAAAGTCTCTGGTCTCCTGGGAACAGATTTCTCCTTGACCTCTAGGAGCTTCACTCTACATATATATAGCCCAAAAACTAGCAAATGCTTTCAGAGGAAACCACATTCCTCATTTGCAGTTCAGGTCTCAGAGATCTCTCCCTGTGTCATGTCCTGATCTACCTGGTAACCCAGAATGCTAAATTCTTTCTCTAGTCCAGCAAATCTATTGCAAGCTTCTGGCTGGGGCATGCTCCTAGGTCTCTCCTCCTTGCTGGAAATTGACAGGTTCTGTGAGAGAAAAGTAAAACGGTTGTTAGGATCACCATGGTAGTCTCTCTTCTCCAGAATGTTGGCCCAAGTCCTGCCTGCTTTGGGTTTTCACCCATGTCTTCAAGATTTTTTTTTTTTAAGATTATTTATTTATTTATTTGACAGAGAGAAACACAGCTAGAGAGGGAACACAGTACAGGGACTGAGAGAGGGAGAAGCAGGCCTCCCGCCGAGCAGAAAGCCCGATGTGGGGCTCGATGTGGGGCTCGATCCCGGGACTCTGGGATCATGACCTGAGCCGAAGGCAGTCGCTTAACCAACTGAGCCACCCAGGCGCCCCATGTCTTCAAGATTTTAATGTTATTTTAGTTGTGTAGCATGCAATGAGATTGTCATAGTTCAAAAATGTTTACTGAATATTTACTAAATCCTAAGCATTGCACTGAACAATCTACAAAGATGATTACAATGTGGAGCCCATGCACTCTTCACTTGTTTAACACAGACAGTAAGGTTAAATATTGAGGCGATAGCTGGTGAGTCAAGGAAAGCATTTCTTCTTGAGCAGATTCCTTTTTTGTTTGTTTATAATTAGAAATAATTTTAGTTTTCCCTTCTAACTAAAATGGTTATTCATTTTCACTATGAAAATACCAGAAAATGAATAAAAGTAGGAAAAAGAAGGTAGGAACTACCTCTTGATTCCCACCAGGAGACAGCCACTGCTTGATAGTCTATGTACCAAAACTTTTATAGATAGATGCATGGAAAGAACAACAGCGGGATGGGAGGAAGAGAGAAAGAAAGTATAGGAGGTATGGAAGAAAGGAAAAGGCAGCCATCAGCACATAGGATGTGTTGAAAATACTAAGAGTGGAAAGGATTATCAATGAAGTACAGGAAAAACCCTGCAGGCTGAAAACTCAGGGAAGGAGCTTGGGGAAAGCTGGGGAGTGGTGAGGGTGGAAGAGATAGAAAGGAGGAAACTATGAGGATCTCAGTGAACAAGAGAGCAGTAATGCAGGAAAGAGGATGTGAGCAGGAGACTCCAGTATCAACAACTGCTGATAAATACCCTCTGTATCTGACCCTCATGATACGAACACTGCAGGCTTAAATGGAAATATTGTGAGGAGGGGTAGTGGTGGCAAAGCTCAAGTGCAGAAAGAGGAAATGAGACAGGAGAAATGAAAGACATCAAGATCAACAATTCTCCTTCATAATTCAGACATGAGAAAAAGGAAAGAGATCAAAGTGGTGGGTAAAAGCCCAAACAGTTCTTTACTTCCAACTCTGGAAAGACTTGAGCATGTTTGAAGACTGAAATCAAGGAACAATCAGAAGGCAGAACCTGAAGATGAATGAGAGAACACAAACCTCACCAAATAAGATCCTTTCTTTGGATGTTGTAATAGAGAACACGATTATCCCTTTTTGTTTTCTTTTGTTTTCAGAGCAGGTGCACATCAAACTTAACACCACATCTTTTTCAGAAGAACTGCTACTAAGCCAGGCCTTTCCCCATTTGTCTGTGCCCACATGGGTTCATGTTCTTTCTCTTATACCTAGACACAGCAGTGCTAAATTCCCATCTCTACCATCTAGTACTTACTTTCATTCTAAAAATATTTAAACAGTGTTTCCTGTAAGCAGAGCATGATGCTTAGCATACAGAATACAGCAGTGGGCAAAACAGATACTATTCCTGCCCTCCTAGTGCTTATACTCTAGCTGCTTACAGAACGGTTCATGCTTTCATCAGACCATCATATTGATGAAGGTCCAAAATGTGGAAGCTCTTCAATCATAGGCTGTGGAAACCGACAGCAACTTCCCATCTTTGAATTAAAGAAAGAAGTCATGGTCTCTTCTGTCATGGCTTGAGAATAGGTTTCCAGCAGATTTTTAGGTATTAAGACTAGAAAAATAAACACTCACTAAAATGATAGTCATGTTACACCAAAAAAATTCAGTAAAGAAATGCCTAAAAAGTTACATTTACAGATTTTTTTAATGATTTGTAATAAAAATGGTCAAACAGATTAACATTTAGTTTCTCTGAAATACATTAGTTTTTAGACTAAACTGGTCAAATCAAAAAATGCTCTTATAATTTTACCTAGCCGAAAATAAAATGCTCTTTTTGCATCTAATGGGGAAGCTCATGAAGAAGGATTACCAATAGATTGTGTTTCGTAAAACAATCTCTCTATTGTACCAGGAAAATAATCTATCAAAACATCCATTTTGGGGGACAAACTGTATGTGCTTCATGGAAAAAGTTTTAGAAAGGATTCTGGGCAAGGGGCAGGTAGCATTATTTCCTATCGTATCAGTTATAACAAACTACATCTGAAACACAGCTAGTACTGCACAGCCACAGTGAGGCCCCTTGTGGATACCATTCCAGAAAAACTACAAATCAGATACACACATTAACTCCATCCTTTCTTAGAAAATCTACCACAAATATTTGCACTTTTTACAGAGATTTCATTAATTTAAAAAAGTATTTTTATAAATGGAAAACGGAAAACACTACTCCCCTCTTTCATTATTTCCACACTCTTAGTGACCTTCAACAGAGAGCTCTATTTCAGCATTCTGAACTCCTAACCTGAATTTCTGAATTCTTTTCTTTCATGAAAAATATTGTGAATGATCAACAAGAGCTACACTTAGAAAGACAGTCCTTTTTGGTGGATAAGAGTAAGTTTATACATTCATTTAACTAAATGTCATACCTGTCGCAGCTGGAGATGTCTCTAATTTGGAAATTCTGTTATTAAAAGCAATTGTATAGTTGCTCGGATGTTGCCATGTATGGCTATGATAGTTATACAATTCCAAGCATTTTCCATTCATGTTTCATGAATCATATTTTTCTTAGTTTGAGTTTTTGCTGTTTGCAAACATGATGGAGTGGCAGTCAGGATGATAAGTAAAATAAAACACAGAGTGATTTTCTTATAGCATGCCTTAAAGGCTTCCTTATCCAAATTATGTTAATTAAACCCATGTAATCCATATTCCATTAACAGGCTAAATTAATTTTTCAAAGAAGGTTAAAAAGGCCCAGGAAATGAACACTGAATTCCAGGGTAGAAGACACCACTCTGTGGCAATTTGTACCCTCTCTTTCAGCAAAACTTCAAATGTGATTACTTTCAGACGAGATCGGGCACGTTCAGGGTGGTATGGCCAAAGACAAATGTGATGACTTTCAAAATGAAAATACAAGATACATAACAACAAAATGTGCACGGGTTACACTGTCCTTCAAAGCCAGTACTAACAAAAACCCCTATTAGAAGGGAGAGGAAAGGGGTGCCTGGGGCTCAGTCATTAAGCATCTGCCTTCAGTTTAGGTCATGATCCCAGGGTCCTGGGACTGAGCCCCATTGGGCTCCCTGCTCAGTGGGAAGCCTGCTTCTCCCTCTCTCACTCCCCCTGCTTGTGTCCCCTCTCTAGATGTGTTTCTCTCTGTCAAATAAATAAAAGCTTAAAAATAAAATAATAGGGGCGCCTGGGTGGCTCAGTTGGTTAAGCGGCTGCCTTCGGCTCAGGTCATGATCCTGGAGACCCAGGATCAAGTCCCACATCAGGCTTCCTGCTCGGCGGGAGGCCTGCTTCACCTTCTCTCACTCCCCCTGCTTGTGTTCCCTCTCTGGCTGTGTTTCTCTCTGTCAAATAAATAAAATCTTTAAAATAAATAAATAAATAAATAAATAAATAAATAAATAAATAAATAAATAAATAAATAAAATTTAAAAATAAAATATAAAAAAAGAAGGGAAAGAGAACTGAACTGAACTGAACTATTTCAGGCCAGCACTGGATAAATACAGTATTATGAGATGTATGACTTAACCTATCTGAGCTTCAATTCCTTGTTTTAAAAGGGGGATTATATTATAACTCATAGAATTGTTATGAGGATTAAATGAACTAATGCACAGAAAGCATTCACAACAGACCTGAGGACACAGTGTATCTACTGTTGTTATTCTAAGGCAATAAACTAAGCAGTATTGTTTCATCTTATTCGGTCAATGGGGAGCTCCTTCTTTACACATAAGACATGTTGGTAAAGATTTGCCCAACATTGATGGCAACACAATGTTAGCCTTTGAAATTGAGGAAATAATGGTTTCCTATCTGTGGTACTTATCTCCATCTAAGTAAAACCCATCTAAGTTGAAGTTAAATACCCTAGGTGGTTTAGGGAATTGTGTGCATACATATTCAGAAGTCTGAAAAATCAAGGGAGATAGATCCTAAAAATGATTTGAAGACGAAGCCAACACATATATTTCTATGATCAAAATAAATGTTGTAGAAAATTGACCACCTTAAGGGTCATTCAATACAAATCACTGTTTTTGGAGTCTGTAGCACATGGGGGTGGGGGATGAGAGCTGGTGGTTTCAAGGCTGTGACACCTTTCACATAATTTGAGGCTAACAGTGCACGGTGAGTGGGGAAGAGCTACAGAAGCCTATAGCTGTGCCTCAGACAGCAGCCTCCAACCCCTGCATACTTACGAAAGACTACAAGCCTCCAACCCCTGCATACTTACGATTGACTACAAGCCCCTCTGCACTGATTTAAAGGCAGAAAAGATCTTCCAGTTTTTAGTCTACAAGTTAATTACTATGATATTTGTCGTTTTAAAGAAATGCATCAGTTTTATTCCTTTTAACTGGCATGATGAATGTTCAGTTTTACCAGGAAATGAAAATGTCCTCCCTCGGATTTTATAACTTGGACAGTCCCTGACCTTGTCTTCTTTCCCTCTTTCTTATGGCCTCCATGGTCTTCTCACCTTCCAGGATTGCCTTAGCACTGAAGTTTCTTCTCTAAGTCCACTGCATTTTACTATGGTTATTTTCTGTGAGTTCATCTCTAATGAATTTAAGCATCACCCTAACTGTTGCTCACAAATCCTTACCTCTAGCCCTGCCATCATCCCTATTCCAGTCCTATATTTCCAGGGACTGACACAGCAGATCTACTTTAGTATGCTCCCACTATGTCGTACTCATCTCCTTGCAACCCCCATTAAAATTAATCTGTGCTTGCCAGGGGTGCTTTACTCTTATCCTTTTCTGATATTGAGCTCTTCCTCATTATTTATACCTCTGAATTTATTTTCTTTGTGTCAGTTAAGACTTTCTATATTTCAAGTAAAGTAGAACCATCCAAACTCATTTTACTAAGGGAATTCATTGGCTCAGGCAAATTAAAATCTAGATTTACTTTTGATTTGATTTGAGGTTTTATCCAGTAGCTCAAGCAATGTTATCAAGGATCTGATTTCATTGTACTTCCCTGTTCCATCTTCCAAAGAATGAGTTACATCGGAGCCTTCACACTGTGGCTGCTTAAGCAACATCATGCCCTTCCCTCATGGTAGCAATGTGGCTGCATTAGCTCCAGGCCCCCGATTTCCATATCACACTCCCCAAAGCAGAATTTTGCACCTTTTTTTTTGACAGCGTCCACACAAATCCTGGGATAATTTCTCTCTTGTTCTAATTTAGGTGACATGTACACCCCTAAATCAATCACTAAAATCAGAGATGGGTCTGCCAGGTCAGAGGTAGCTTCATGATTTCCCATAACACAAGGAGAACGGAAGCAGAATCCTTCAAAGGAAAATCAAGGTACTGTGTTGAAAGAAACGGAACTAGGCCTTGGGAAGAAAGGCAACTCAAGCCTGAGACATGTACCAATCAGATTACAGACCCTGAGCATAGGTCACGGATAAATTTTAATCTTCCCTCCTACAAAGTTCTCCTCCCTTCTCACAGTATTCAACACTGCAGAAGATCCATTAGTTGATTCTTAATACATATGCTGGGATTTATTGGCTTGGTCAATATACAGACGTATTTGGAGCAAATAGTTTATGTAAATCCATCTAGGACTAGGGTAGATGCTTGGCAGATCAAGGGAACAGAAAAGTGTATTTGTCTACCCATCTTTTCCACTTCCATAAACACAGGAAGGATGCTTAAATTAGGCATCTAATTTGAAAACAGTATATACTATCATGGCTGTGTTCTAATTCAGAACTTTGAGAATTATGATCTCATTACACTGCCTATGCCCTGATATCCACCCTATTACTTCCATATAGTTTAAATAAATACATGTGTCCTTAGTGCATGGGTCCTTAGTAGACAGTACACATATTTAGAAGAATAAATTATGTGATATTATTTTATTATTTCCAGAGCTCAGCAAGACATGGTGCATAATCAGTCCCAAATATCTATCTGTTAAATAACAGTAATTATTATTCTATTCTTTAATTAATAAAGACAGAAAGCAAAGAGTACCATTTGACATTGCATTAATCATAATAAATACAGCTAAAGTGGTCACTGGGAGATGGTATTTGTATTTCATAGGAGGTCCTACTTTAAGCAGACTAAATCTTACACTGGAATAATCAGATGGGTGTGGATATACTCAGGGAGCTTCACGGAACTGAGAAAATTGGGAAAATATACCTTATGGGTGAGATGTGAGATTTCAAAGAGGTTCAAGGACAGTGAGATAGTACTGACAAGTTTGGAGTGCTTTAAACTGGGGAAAACATTCCATCACTGTGATTGATCTATAGTCCACTCTTCATGAATTCACACATAAATCCCAAAGTGCAGCTATGGGTGACTGGGAGGCTGGTGGCTTCAATAAAAAAGCAAGTAACAACGAAAAGGGCTGGCTTTGGGTTCAACAGCTTTGGCAAAAACAAATACAGCAGCTTCCTGGGCCCAGGCTGTCGTGGTGAGAACACTGGCTCTCTGAACCAAGTCTGCGGACTCTTAGAGAATGTATGGGGCAGCAACAGCAGGAAAGGCAGAAAATGTCAAACAACATGTGATGAATCAGAGGACAGCACTGAAGCACATAATGTAGAATCTCCCCAGGAACTCCCAAACTATCTGGAGAGAAACTGAAGGGCCTGGATGTCTCACAGATGACTTTGGAGAGAGCTCAAAGAAATAATATTGCTGCTCTTATTGCAACCCTTTGTGAACTCCAGTTAGGTAAGGCTTAGGGAAACAAAGATCGTGTCTCCAAATTGGAAACTGAGTTGTGAAAAGTTATGTCCCAGAAAACTATATTAATATGACAACATGTTTTTCAGTTTTGTTTCTTCAGAATCTTTGTCATCATCAGAATTGCCAGGTGGTGGCTATAGATTCAGCCTATATTTTAGGCTCTGTCTAGCAAAATGAAAAAAATTTAAAAAGATAAATCACAAATGTAATAGGATATGCTAAAACTAGACCTTCTTACTCCTGAGGATATGACAACTAGTGTATCTTGTGTGTGTGTTCTTTTTTCTCTATATTATGATATTTTCACATCTTTTTTTTTTAAGATTTTATTTATTTGACAGAGAGAAACACAGCGAGAGAGAGGGAACACAAGCAGGGGGAGTGAGAGAGGGAGAAGCAGGCTTCCTGCCCAGCAGGGAGCCCGATGTGGGACTAGATCCCGGGTCTCCAGGATCATGACCTGAGCCAAAGGCAGTCGCTTAACCAACTGAGCCACCCAGGCGCCCTATATTTTCACATCTTTAAAAAATCTTTCTGGGGGTGCCTGGGTGGCTCAGTGGGTTAAAGTCTCTGCCTTCAGGTCAGGTCATGATCTCAGGGTCCTGGGATGGAGGCCCACATCGGACTCCTTCCTCTCTCTGCCTGCCTCTCTGCCTGCTTGTGATCTCTCCTGTCAAATAAATAAAAAAAATCTTAAAAAAAAAAAATCTTTCTGGCTGGGGAGAGAATGACCCTCCCTGGACTAGCCATTTCTTAGACAGCAAAGGCTCAGCCAAGACCATGCCTTTCATATGCAAACGAATTCAGAGCCACATCTCCTCTATCTGGCCACCGCAGCCAGAGAGACAATATTCCTCTGCCTTAATCATCCCAGGGCCAAGAACCAGACAACATAGGACAGGGTGATGAATTAGGGCCTATAATTTAATCTACAACAAAAACACAGTCAAATGAATGAAAATCACCGAGTTAAATATAGACAAATGCATTACAAAAAACAAATGTTGCTATAGACTAAATGTGTTTCCGCCACCCCCCAAACTTATATGTTGAAACCTAATCTCCAATGTACAGTATTTGGAAGTGGGGCTTTTGGGAGGTGATTAGGTCACAAGGTGGTAGGTCTCATAAATGAGTTTAGTGTTCTGATAAAAGATACCCAAAGAGCTCCCTTGCCCCTTTTGTGACATGAGGACACTGCCAAAGACAGCCATCTATAAACCAGAAAGTGAGCCCTCACCAGACCAAAATCTGAAGACACTTTGACCTTTACTTCCCAGCCTCCAGAACTGCGAAAATAAATTCTGTTGTTTAAAATTCACCCAATCTTTCATATTTTGTCACAGTAGCCCCAAAAGGGCTAAGATACAAGCTTCCCCTCCAGCAGGTAGTCCAGTATTTCAGAGCACACCTGTAACCTTGGGTGTTAGGTCTACAAATGTAATGCAAACATTAGCTCCACAAAGTGATAATGGTCTTACATATGTCTACTGTAAAGTATGAAGGTTCTTGAGAGTTACTTAAGTTCCTACAGCAGATGAGAGTCTCTAAGTGTTCTATTACCTAGAGTGAGACTTCACAGGTACTCCACTGATCAATCACATCAGTCAATCATCACACCAGTCCAAATAGTGGAGTAGAATAGCAGGACACACTTATACCATTGTGACACATAACCAAAAGTTTGTAATAAAGTGAAACTCTTCCAGTAAACAAGCCAGAACTACTAATAACTTTTTTATAGGAAGGAAAAAGCTTTTCTTTAAATCACCAACAACACTGACAGCTCAGTATGATATTCCCTATAGGTTGGCCATTGTGGTATTTCAGTAGTCTAATTTCCCTAAATATCATTTTGCCCCAGGGTTAATCACTGAGCAAAATAAGCAGACACCTTCTTGCTTTTACTATTTATTCATAAGTTAAATGTGGCACTAAACCTATGCATGTAATTAAAAGCTTATAGACCACTTGAGGAAAGAATGGCAGACTTCACTGGTTAATCAAAAAAAAAGAAAAGAAAAGAAAAGAAAAAGACAAAAGACTGAAAAGAAGTCAAGTGACTGAAATAATTTAAGGACCACAGAATCTAGGAATGGAAGTTTCTTCAAACATATAACCATAACAAATTACACCAGCTGTTTACATGGAAAAGGGATACCACCATGAATTAATCAAGGAAGAAACCTGGGACCTATTATCCACTGATACCTTCTCTCTCTAAAAAAAAAAAAAACTAAAAATAAGCAAAAGCTTGTTGCAGTACCAAATATGTCACATCGCTGTTTAAATTCATCAGACAGATGGCTGATTTGACTAAACCAACCTTTGTTTACAATGGAACAGATCCACTGATCCTGTGCCAAAGAACTGTGGTTTAAACTTCCCCCTATTTTGGCTACCACATTAATTCTAGGGTTCTGAATCTCAAAAGAACAGGATTAAGATTTCAACACACTCCTTAAGGATTAAAACAACTCGATGAGTTCATACCGATAAATATTTAAGAACCAGACTTCCCAAGGACAACATAATGAATAATAACCATGTACAGCACAGGTGGGCAGTTTTATATCCTAATGTATTATTTATATGATAAGAAAAAGTATTGTTAAATGAAAAGCACTGTTACCAGCACTGATGTTTAAGACAATACAGATTCAGATAAATAGGTCCTCTGTGTTTTTCTATTTGCAATATAAATTACAATGTTAGACTGTTTCATGTCCTAATTATTTAAAAGAGACAGTAGTTAAATAAAGATATGGTATTTTGAATCTATGCTAGCCATTTTAACCATATGCAAATATATGCCTTGGATATACAGGGCTTATTGATGAAACAAAATTACTGGAAGCTTCTCCTGCACTAATGTTTGATTCAAGTTTGACTGATTGATTGGCCTGGTATTTCAAATTTATAAATCAATTTTTTTCTCCAATTATCAGAATCTGGACAGTAAATTATTCTGGTATATTGAGCAGCATCTAAGAAGGTGACTTCTTATTCAATACCAGGTGATTCAGTAAATTATTGTTCTAGAACAGGGGATGGAAAATCAATGGGCCCAAGTCTTGTAAGTGGACTCAGAAATTACCTTTCTCATTCAGGTTCAGTGCTTTATTGTAAAGATAACAATGCAGTATCTCTAGACTTAATGGGAGGATTACTTGCACTCAAAACATCTCTAAGTCTCAGTGACAGGAATACTTGACCTTTCTATTACATTCCTACTCTGTCACCTCCATCATCATCTTATCACATCATGATGTGTGTGTGTGTGTGTGTGTGTGTGTGTGTTTATGTGTGTGTATTCTTCCTCTCTTCTCTTTCTCTCTCTTTCTTCTCCATAGAACTCTATGTTACTTGAAAGGTAAAAAATCCCTATCTACTCTGTGTGATTATCACAGCAATTATCCAGCACTTATCCCATTCCAGCACTTACTTGATGTTCAATGAATATATACAGTTGATTTTAAACAATACTAAGGGTGAGGGATCCTGGCACATCCATGCAGCCAAAAATCCACATATAACTTTAACTCCCTAAAACTACCAATAGCCTACTGTTGACCAGAAGCCTTACAAAACACTATGCACAATTAATACATACTTTGTATGTTATATGCATTGCATAGTGTACTCTTATGGGATAATGAAAATGTTATTAAGAAAACAAAAGGAATAGAAAACACATTTATAGTATGTACTATAAAAAAGCCACATACGAGTGGACCCACACAGTTCAAGCATCAACTGCATTTTGAATAAATGGATTGTTCTAAGTTTCCAAGCAAGTAGCACAGTTGCTTTGCATGTAAAAAATTGCTCAATAAATGTGCATGGCCATGAATTAAACCACCTCTGTTTATCCCTTATTAAGTGCACAACACTTTGCTAGTCAAGAATGTTTTGCATTTATGTCAGTTGCCTCTCTTACTCCACCTGTCATGCTAGTCTCAATGTTGACTTCTCTAGTAATGGCAACTCAAACAACACTTTGGCTGAGTTTTTCAACTTGATGCCTTCTTAAGAATACTGAAAAAAATAAACCTGTGTCTGTAAGTTTCAGACTTTTTTGCTGTTACCACCTGTATCATTCAGGGTCTAATTAGGATTTAGAAACCACATGATTTGGGCACCTGGGTGGCTCAGTCGGTTAAAGCCTCTGCCTTCGGCTCATGTCATGACCGCAAGGTCCTGGGATCGAGGGCCAGCTCTCTGATCAGCAGGGAGCCTGCTTCCTCCTCTCTCTCTCTGCCTGCCTCTCTGCCTACTTGTGATCTCCCTCTGTGAAATAAATAAATAAAATCTTTTTTAAAAAAAAAGACACCACATGATTTGAACCAACAAAATATAAAAGAATTACTAAGTAAAGCAAAGAAAAATTAAATAATTTTTAAGTTATCAAATAACAAAAAATATTAAATATAAATTAACTATAAAGGTGTCATGAAAATGTGAGAAAAAAAACTCTAGAGCTGAGGAAGTGTACCCAAGGAAGGCACAATCTGTATAGGTGAACAGATCTCCCCATGTCTGGAATTCATATCTCAGTGCAGAAGTATGGCTGCAGCCCACTGGACAGTGAAGTCTGCTGAGTTATCCACACCGGAGCTGGTCTACAGTTGCTAGGGAAAAACAGCCCTTGGGATGGAGGCAGGTGAGCATACAGATGGAGTCAGAGGACTAGAAGCCTTCTTACTGGCACATCAGCAGGAGACCTACATGACGTGGTATCCCATAGGGAAAACCACAGCAAAGTGGTACATCAGACTGCACTCTCTGGGTATGTTGTTGAAGCAGAGCACCGCTGCACATTCCTAAACTGGCATTCTTGCAACAGAAGCAGCAAAACAGACTCTCACCAGAACCAGAAGGAAAACACTCTTCCTTCTGCAATTTTGCTTTAGTGCCCTCTACTGACAAGACTTAATTTTGAAATGACTGGAAAGGAAATAAAAGCTTATAGGGTCTAACTCCACTCTAGCAGAGCAGGTAATAAAGGGTGGATTTAGAGGCAAGGAATCAATAACTGGAGCATTGCTCAACCAACGAGAAATTTATCCTCAAACAAAACCTCATATTTTCACCCAATCATTCTGATTCTTTTATCTTTTGGACCTACCCCCATTCTCTCTCCCAACCAATCTATTGCAATGGCGTATATATGCAGTTGCAGGGACACAAGTTATGTTTACTTTTATTTGAGAGAACTGGGGGTATTTAGATAAGGTAAATCATGTCCAGCTTCAGGTCTGGCATAGACTCACTTCCTTTACGGCCCAATGTTTATGGTCATATAGTTCATACTCAGAATAAAAGCTGAGATACTAACAATCATGTATACAGCAATCTAGATCCAAACCCTTGCTACTCTCCCAGTGGTTCATTGCATGCTGTCTCCCCCCAAACACAAAACACTGGCCTCTTAAAGATTCCTTTGACACATAAGAAATCCATTCAGGGCAACTGCACTTGGTTTTTCCCTCTGCCCGAAACACTCATCTCTCAAAGAGCTACAGGGATTGTTCACTCACTTTCTTCAGGTTCTTAGCAATGTTATCTTCTCAATAAGACTTTCTTTAAATACCCCACTTAAGATACCTACAGATAGATACCTCCTGTCCCCTTGTCTGCTTTGTTTTTCTCCTTGGCATTTATCACCAACACACTATATATTTCAGTTGATTATTTTGTTAATTGCCTGCCACCCACATTAGAATATAACCTCCAAGAAGGGACTTTTCTGGTGTGTCTGCTATACTGTATTTTAGGTACCAGATCAGTATCTAACATGTTTGATGATCAATAAATATACACGGAAGAACTTTCATTCTACTATTGTTCACTCCTTAATTTAGAGGCTAAAAAATCCAAGTGGTTACATATGTTAAGCAGCTAATCTGAATGACCGAGCTGGCTGACATGTGTAGCTGGGTAAAGGGCAGATGGTGCACCCTGTCTGAAGAGAGCAGTAATTCATCATCTCTCTCTTGGGAACTGTAGCTACACAAGAATTAGAACCAAGCCTTGCCATGTTCAGACTTTAAAAGGGGCAAGAAATAAGAACTTCCATGCATAATCTCTTAGTTTGAAATACAGGTGCTAATTGATTTTAAGAACAGGGACACCTAAAAAAAAAAAAAAAAAAAGAACAGGGACACCTGACTGACTCAGTCAGTTAAGCATCTGCCTTCAGCTCAGATCATGATCTCAGGGTCCTGGGATGGAGCCCCAAGTCTGACACCCTGCTCAGTGGGGAGTCTGCTTCTGCTTCTCAGGCTTCCTTTGATCCTCCCCCTGCTCCTGATCTCTCTTTCTCTCTCTCAAATAAATAAAAGTAAAATATTTTTTAAAATTCATTTTAGGTGGCACCTGGGTGGCTCAGTTGGTTGATCGACTGCCTTCGGCTCAGGTCATGATCCTGGAGACCCGGGATCGAGCCCCACATTGGGCTCCCTGCTTGGTGGGAAGCCTGCTTCTCCCTCTCTCACTCCCTCTGCTTGTGTTCCCTCTCTGGCTGTGTTTCTCTCTGTCAAATAAATAAAATCTTTAAAAAAAATTCATTTTAAGAAAAAAAGAAACCAAAAATAAAACCTAAACAGTTTAAAAATAAGCAAAATATACCTGGAGGCAAAACGCAGCCACAGCAACCAGGAGGCCACATGATTCTTCTTCGCTAATATATTATGGAAATTTGATTTCAAAATTCATTCCTTCTGTACTTAAGTTCAAACTCATAATGTTTCAACCCTCTCTCTTTGCCCCCCATAAAGACAACATTGTTTCTCCCTCTGCCCTCTTTGTATCCTTGATTCTTACAGTATTGTCTGCCAGTAGTGACACTTGGTAAATTTTCAGAAAGAACATCAATTTAGAATTAAAAAAACACACACACAAAACTGAATTACAGCTTTACCTCTTGATTGCTATGAGAAATTGAATACATTTCTACACATCTAACCTTTAATTTTCTCACGGTATTTGAATTCCCCTGGAAACCTTGCCATTTCATTCTCAAGCCTTTCCATCACTTCCCAATATAATCCTTTAGTTATTCCCCCAGACCACTGGCTGCTCTCTCCCTGAGGAGCCTAAGTCCATTTCTCTTTAATAAGGAGAACTGCAGAAGGCTTGTCCTCTTATAAAAGTCAAATATCTGGCACTATAACTTCATTCCACCACCTAACACTGAAAGCGATTGAACTATTCTCGCAATTCATTATCATCTACTTTCCTCATCACCTAACATAAGAGAAATAGACAGAGATAGAGACAGAAAAGAGAGCCAAGGGGCAGGGAAAAGAGAAATAGGTAACTATTTTCTTACAAAGTACCTCCTTTTAAAAGCAAAATTCGACAGTCTTAAAGCACTACTTGTGTACCATGGTTATGTGAATACATGGTCATAATAACTAATTGAGAGGAAAGAGTATTTTATAGCGCCAAAATATTTATTTTTAACAAAGTAGTTGTTTCTCTTTTAGAGTCCATGAAAAGGGTATTCTACTCACAATATCTTTTATTATGCCTTTAACAGACATTTAAAACCTCGTGATTATTTCTAAAAAGATGTGTCAGTAGCAAACTCTCCACGGGTTTTGTAAAAACCTCTGGGAAGCAAATTTGATTAGAACGCTAACACACACGGCGAGTCAGAGGTTGATTACAACAGGTCTAGCTGATGTTCTTTCAGCTTTCCTTTCACCTTGGAGATATTTCATGCTATTGCTGTTAAATTCAGAATCAACACTCAACACTTATTACAACCTTTGACTGTAATATAGCTTAAAGAGGAACATGATTTAAAATCATTCCTAGGGTGAAGACATACTGACATCCTTTAAGGTTTGTCTAACAACAGTAAGTATGGGTTGACAAAAACAAAAGTTAAGAAAAATTGTTATCTGAAGTCAAATTAGATTACAATACTTTTTGAGACAGAATTTCCAAAATGTTCCTATAAAGAGTGTTCTTATAGTGTACATTATCAATCTCAAGATATTGACAACTGATAATGCAAATATATAGCAAACTTTGTGTTGAATTAGAAAATAGATTTATAACAGCATTTTGATTTTTAAGTTATAAAAGTGATGCATCACACTTTTAAAAAGCACAGGAAGTAGAAAAACACTGAAAAGATGCAAAAATAATACAATTAATAATTTCATTTACAAAAGTGTAATAAAGCTCCTCGGGTACAAAGCTATGTCATGAATAACCCTTTATTGCCTTAAGTGGGTCAAGCAGAGAGTAAGCACTAACTCTAAAGCAAGGATAAAGTTAGTGAAGATATTAAAACTCTGATTTAAGACAGGTAAGGACATAGGTCTGGTCCAAAACAGTGAATGGGATATAATTTCTGAGCAGGTGACACCATTAATTTTTCAGTTTTTCCCCATGGTTAACAAGTTAATGACCCTTATTCTGGCCAATTCCAATGAATTTACTCAGATAATTCTACAATATCTTGAGTTCTCTCATCCAGTCTGTTAGAGAGTTATAGTCATAAATCATCTAATCTAGCTACCAGACTCCATAAAAAATCTATAAATCATCAAGAGAGATGTGGTTGAAAGATGCTATGTAAGATATTAGGCACTGAAATATCAGTCAGCAAAGTGAATATTATAGAATAGTCCAGTGGGATTTTTCTAAGGGAAAAAAAAGGTAGGAAGTCAGGGGCAGCTTATTAACCCTACAAGAGCCTCAAAGTACATTAACATAAAAAGGTACTGAGAAATATGATAAACTTCATTTAATCCAGTATAGTTTCCATTATATTTACCATGAAACATTTCACCAAACTCTTTCACTATTCCTCAGGAATATGCTGAAGGTTTGAAATTGGCTCATATAAAGTTCTAATAGTAAATATACTCAAATGAACTAAAGATAATGTCTAAATATTTAAAAGATAAGGATTATAGAAAACATGTCGGACACTACATACTACTAGGGTTAATATCACCAGTGAGAAAATAATTATAATCAAAAATCTAATTGTGTTCAGTCTTAACCAGTTTAAAACTAAGTGGTTAGGCACTCTGATTTTTACAAAGGCATTAGGTCAGAATGGACTTTGCTGGGATGCCTGGTGGCTCAGTCGGTTAAGCATCTGCCTCTGGCTCAGGTCATAATCTCAGGATCCTGAAACAGAGTCCCACACTGGGGTCCCTACTGAGCGAGGGCCCTGCTTCTCTCTCTGCTCCTGCCCCTGCTCATGCTCTCAATCTCTCTCTCCTCACATGTTCTCTCAAATAAATAAATAAATAGTTTTAAAATTAATTAGTTAATTAATTAACTAAATAAAATAAAAAAGAATGGCCTTTATTTATTAACCTGCCTTCCTGATGTAAAATGTATAATTTGCATATTTCAAACATGTAGTCATGGACCAACAACTGTAATTTGTGCTTCCTGAATTTCCCATGTTTTCTCATTGCCAAAAAAACTAACGTGCAATAATCACAGCCGCTTCAAATCCAACTCCAAATGAATGTGTGCACTGGATATGTCAATCATAAGTCGGCCAACCCTTATATCTCCCACCAGCTAAGTTGCCTCCTGGTACATCTACTGCTGAGCTTTTTGTTTCGTTGTGTTCGCTTTGTTGTTAATTTGGTTTGTTTGTTCTAAAGAGGGATGGTCACAATTCCTCAGAGGTATATGCTAAATCCCAAATTAACAGGCTCATAACTTCTAAGTATTAGACTGTAAGGACTCTTTCTTCCCACCAGAGGGAAGACACTAATTACCAAAACTAATCAGGCCTGTTCTTCCAGCCAATCTGTATTGGAGAATACCAAGATTATCTAATGGAATCAAACCTGTACAGAGAAATCAAGAAGACATGAGAGTCATACAGCAGGACCAGTATGAAAGAAATGATTCCTGGGGTGCCTGGGTGGCTCAGTTGGTTAAGCGACTGCCTTTGGCTCAGGTCATGATCCTGGAGACCCGGGATCGAGCCCCACATCGGGCTTTCTGCTCGGCGGGAGGCCTGCTTCTCCCTCTCTCACTCCCCCTGCTTGTGTTCCCTCTCTGGCTGTGTTTCTCTCTGTCAAATAAATAAAATCTTTAAAAAAAAAATTTAAAAAAAAGAAAGAAAAAATGATTCCTGTAACTACTTTAGATCACCAGAAATTTGCAGGTGCAGGCTAGGTTAATTTTTATTAAAGATAAACCAACTTTTTTCTAAATTTAATTCACTGTCAAAATTGAGAGGTGCATATAAAACAATGATCTATATAATCTGTGCCAACTAAAATTGATTTTTTTTCCAGAAAGGGATCATTTCTGTTAGTCAAATATGCAACACTAAGTTCAATATTTAAATGAAAAATTCTGGCCTTGTGTTGATACTGTGAAAACCTGTCAAATTCTGTGACAAATGGGTTTCATATCCATGAATTAATTCTAAGTCACTGTTGGCTGTGTTTAATAATATTCGTGCAAATAAAAGAACAAAATAGAAGTCCGATACCACTAAAAGCTGATGGCAAAGCTCTAAATGTATTTAAGTGTCCATATTTAATGGCTGGGAAGTGGTTTAAATGGCACACTATAAAATACATCAACACACACTTTTATTGAAAGAGGAAATCTCCATTTTGTGGTCAGCTAGACTCAATATTTGGTTTGAAAACATCTCGTGTTTTTAAAGATTAGAAAAGATTAGAGAGGGGGCAGAGATCCTATGCTAGATAACACTTTATTTTTCAAAAAGGAATAGGTTCATGATTTGGTATACATTTTAAACAAGAATGAAAGCCACAGATTAAAGTTTTGTACATACCAAAAGCCAATGAAAACTGTGCAGGGTCTTACTTATGATGTATTATTTACACAGGTGACTTTCTGCCAACAAGGCTTTGGCTTTCTTCCTTAAAATACATTTCAAATCCATGGTGTCAACCAATGACATTTAACAACTCTGTCATGGTCAAAAGGGGGAAAACAAAACCTGCTTAGATCCTTACAATGTCATCTTTCAAACCGAGAATAAGTAAAAAGAGCAGCAGTCTCACGTATGCTACAAACAGAAAGAAAGAGGAGAGTCCAGGCAGAGGTGAGGACATGAAAGCCCTGTCCATCAAGTGCACTGTGAATGAGTTTAGAATAGTGTGAGTTTACGGAGATGTTTTTTCTAGGTTAACGTAGCCCTGTTTATGAAAAGGTTGTGTTTCAAGTGTTCACCTAAGTATGTAATGCTGTGCCAGCAGGCACTTTGAAGAAATTTTAGATGTTTAAAACACAGTCCGAGCCTTTTAAATGACTGGTATGATGATGAAATGGGGAAGAATGTACTGAGTCTAGGAGAAAAACAAAACTATTAATCAAATGGAATATGAGCATCACTCTGAAATAAATACAAACAATTGTATAAATCTTCAGACAAAAAGAGGATTTAGATGGTGGAGGGAAATACTTTATGTAGAAGTTTCCTTTCAATATGAACTTGGAAAACACAGTTCATGCAAAAAGGACATAGTTTCGTTAACAGTGAGGGCAATCTTGCAAAGGGAAGCAATGGAAACTCCCAAGACACAGTCTGAAAGCCGCATGTAATCATGTATGCTGGGAAGAGTCCTAGTAGAGAGTAGCAAAGAGTATCAGGTGGCCACAATGGGAAAGGCTAAGAATACACAATTATTCATCAACCAATAATATGGACTGATTTTATGGGCAATTTTCTTCTGAATATATGATCCCAGGAATAAATAAAAGTATAAATACATGCATACGCCCACACTCACTTGACATTGCGCCTATGTGTATGTGTGTTTAGATACACACACAATAGCTCTTTACTCACAAAATCTACTGAAGCGTTGTTGAAGTAGGCTGCAGTATTCACTGAATATTGAATATGAAGAGAGCCATCACATCTCCATAGGAAAATCAATAAATTCAAGGCCCTTATTTGGACCAATAAGCATTTATTCCATACAAGTGAAGAACTTTTCCTCTGTCTCCAACTCTACCTGAAGAGCATCAGAAATGGAAACTCTCTAAAGTAAGACACATAGCAAATGCCTCTGGTTTTAACAGGGAACCTGGACATTCCAGAGGAGGGATGGAGGAGAGCTCTAGGATTAGGGCTAAGTGTCTGGGGCTTCTATTACTTGAAAACCTCAAGTGTTTCTTGGTCCCTCTAGTTCCTGGGTTATCATCTCTTTTCTTCAGTGAACCCCCCAAAAGTCAGACTTTAAATTTTTCACTTTAAGGACTAGTACTTAGTCCTTCAAACAAGATAATAATATAGTGCCAATATTATGCCCTCACTTCCTTGAATAACAATGTTTCAGTTTTTCAAAGGAGCAAGGTAATTTCTAAACAAGCTTTGAACAAAATTATCCTATACTTCTTCAAATTGTGTCAAATGTAATTCTTTGAAGAAGCTAAATGTAAAGTTACTTCTATAATCAGTGGTGTCCTGTAAAATCAACTACTGCTACTACTGCTAATAATGAGAATGATTTTCATGTGCAGAATGAGAAATGAGTCTTAATACATTTGGGCCCCACTGTCATATAGTATTTCTAAAAAAATACCTGAACCTGCTAATCTGTCTGAATAATTTAAGCATTAAATGTGTGTGCATTATATTGGACAAGAAATAAAATGTGAATAATGTGAATAACTCAACAATTTTAGTGCCATAAAATCTAGCTATTTTTCCTAAAAGAAAAAAAAGAATGCATAATCACAACTTTTAAAAGATTTTTTTGTTAATCTATTTAGTTGAGAGATAGATGGAGAACACAGCGGCAAAGGGAAAAGTATGTTCCCCACTGAGTAGGGAGTCCAGTGTGGGGCTCCATCCCAGGACCCTGAGATCATGACCTGAACCGAAGGCACTTAACCTACTGAACCACCCAAGCATCTCCTAATCACAATTTTAACATATTTTTAATGCATTTACATTGGGGATGTTGGTCAAACTGAGAGGAAAGAGGATTGAGAAAAATATTTTGTTTTAATGAAAGCAAAGAAAAAAATTGCATTGCATAATTATGATTATGAATGAAGGCACTGGAACCTGGTTGTTGGCATGCCTCTGAACACTCCTTTACCTCTCTGGTCTTCCATGTCTCATTTGATAATGGGGTAGTTATAATGATTTTCTGACTTAACAAGGAAAGAAAAATGCTTAGAATGTTGTCTGGTATGTATAAATTAACTCCTACTTCTTCAAAAGCATTCATTTTACATTTACATAATCTCTCTAGATTTGGGGAGAACAATTTTTCTTAATTATTCATTATAATTAAACATAGGCAAAACAGAAACTACACCACTCCTGAAATCTTCACAAGCAAACCAAAAATACTGGTTGAGATGTATTATTTATAAATCTGCCATGACACCCCAGAAACATGTAATGAACTCATCAGGTCAAAATTTATTAATTTCTAAAGTAGATGTCAATCATTAGTTAAAAATAAAATTTGATTTACTTGTTAATGTACTTGTCCACATTTTCTCCATTCTGAAGAGTTAGGCACTGCAATATCTGAAGCTTTTCATTATAACTTATATTGCCTTTTGTTTTTGAGAGAGAGGGAAAGAGAGAGATGAGCATGAATGGGGAAAAGAAGAGGGAGAGAATTTTTTTTTTTTAAGATTTTATTTATTTATTTGACAGAGAGAAACACAGCCAGAGAGGGAACACAAGCAGGGGGAGTGAGAGAGGGAGAAGCAGGCTTCCTGCTGAGCAGGGAGCCCGATGTGGGACTCAAGTGGGACTCCATCCCAGGTCTCCGGGATCATGACCTGAGCCGAAGGCAGTTGCTTAACCAACTGAGCCACCCAGGCGCCCCGAGGGAGAGAATTTTTAAGCAGACTTCCTGCCAAGGCTGGAGCCCAGTGCTATGCTGGGGGTGGTAATGGTGGGGGGGGACTTGATGGAGGGGTTCATCTCAGGACCTGAGCCAAAACCAAGAGTCTGACACTTAACCAACCAAGCCACCCAGGCACACCATATAACTTCTTTATTGTCCTTGTAAAAGATTTTTTAAAGAGTTTTTTTTTAGCCAACTTATTGGGTTTGAAATAACACTAACTTTCCAATTTTAATATATAGAGAAAAACACAGCTAGATATGCAATCAGGGCATCTATCCTGCTAGATGTAACTATAGGACTGCATTTCCACATTGTGCGGACATACTTCCAGTTTAAAAAAAAATGATCTTGAGTTGTCAGGTGTTCTTTGGAGCCATATGGTAGGTGAATGTAGGTTTCTATCACTCCTGATATACTGAAAATACAGCTAATTATCAACTTCTAAATAATATTTTCTTGGATTTCAAGAAATTTAAGTTTGTAGATACCAGGAAATAGAACATATAAAAGTCAAATGCTCTAATAAGATAATAAATATTTAATATATTTTTTTTGGCCTAGAACTGACAAAAAATAAAAGGAATTGGGATAGTTTTAAAGCAATAATCAAACTGTTGAAGCAGATGAATAAAATTCAACATTCCTATTTTCAACATTTTGATAACTGTTAACCATTCAGCAAAAGCTAAAGAACTAACATGTGCTGATGAATAAGAAAACTGGGAAGACATTAGCCAGACATCGCCATCTCTCGTGGCTCGGAGGGTCAAGGTTGAAAGCACTCGGTTTAGAAATGTCCTATTTACAGCCTCAGCACAGACCTAACTCATCTATCTGGCTGGGGTTAGATGTCATGCTAACTTTGGGGGAAGAAAAGCACAGATGTCCAGAAATTACAGAATTAGATCATTTTAATTTGATAACAATAGCAATCAATCATAATTAGAAACAATGTATCAGTATTAAAGAAAGTTGCAATTTTTTTCACATGAAATAAAATGGCCAAACTATGCTCCCTCACTTAGTTTCCATTACTCTTAGGTTCTTTCTTTCTATCTGCAAACATATCAGTCTCCACAGAACTTATCAAGGATTCTTTTTCTCCATTAAACTTTACTGTCCTCTTTCTCCTTTGTTTACAGAGAAAGTTCTTAAAAGGGTAATAGTATATTTTATTATGGTTCAATCTTAACCTATCTGCAATTTTCCTTTTCTCTTTACCCCCTTTTAGCAAACTGTCTAATGAGGACATATTTTTTTAAGATTTTTATTTATTTATTTGACAGAGAGAAACACAGCTAGAGAGGGAACACAAGCAGGGGGAGTGAGAGAGGAAGAAGCAGAATTCCCGCCCAGCAGGAGCCCCATGTGAGCTTGATCCTGGGACTCAGAAGTCATGACCTCAGCCAAAGGAAAAGATGCTTAATGACTAAGCCACCCAGCACCCCTAATGATGACATTTTTAACTAAAAGCCTTTAAGATATAATTCACATATCACAAAATTCATCCTTTTATATTGTACAACTAAATTTTTATATAACTGTGCAAACATCATCAAAATCTGATTTTAGAATATTTCATGACCCGCCCAAAACAAACCCCATACCCATTCACAGTCACTTCCCATTTTACCTCCTTCCCATAGGGCCTGACAATCACTAATATAATTTCTTTCTCTATAGCTTTATATATAATATATATTATATATAATATTATATATTATTAGCTATATATATAATATATATATTCTTCTCAATATCAGTGTTTGTTTTCTATGGTTTTTTTTGTTTTGTTTTTAATTTTTAAGCCATTCTAACAGTTCTGAGGTGGTATCTCATTATGATTTTCATTTGAATTTCCCTGAAAACTTATTCAGCATATTTTTATAGTTTTATTAATCATTTATATATTTTCTTGGAGAAGTATCTATTCAAATACTTTGCCCATTTAAATATTGGATTATTTCTTTTTTTACCATCGAATTGTAAAGAATGTATTTTTTCCCCTAAAGTCCCTTGTAAGATATATGATTTGGAAATATGTTCTCCCATTCTGTGTGTGTGTGTGTGTGTGTGTGTGTGTGTTTTCTTTTTGATGGTGTCCTTAGAACACAGAAGAATTGAATTTAATTAAACATCAAATGGACCTACTAATAATCTGGTAATGCTTTTGGTGTCATATACAAGAAACTACAGTCTAACTCAAGGTCGAGAATATCTACTTCTTTAAGAGCTTTATGGTTTTAGCTTTTATGTCTATGATCCACCTTGAAAACATTTTTGTATATGGTTTCAAGTAAGGGTCCAATCTCATTCTTTAGCATGTAGGTATTTAGATGCTCCAGCATCATTTTTTAAAAATAATATTCTCTCCCCCATGGAACTGTCTTGCATCTTTGCTGAAAAGAAACTGACCATAAAGGTAGGAATTAATTTCTGAACTCTCAATACTATTCCATTGATCTATATTCCTCTGATCTTGTACCCTACAATCTTGTTAAACTCACTTACTAGCTCTAAATTTTTGAGGATTCCTGAGAATTTTCCATAAATGGGATCAAGTTCTCTGCAAACAGAGATAGTTTTACTTCCTCTTTTCCAATATGAATTAATTTATTTCTTTTTCTTGCATAACTGCCCTGCCTAGAACCTGTAGTACAATGCTGAATAGAGGAGGTGAAGGCAGACATTCTTGTTTCTGATCATACAGTAAGTGTTCAGTCTTTGACGATTAAGTATAATGTTTGCTCGGGTTTCTTTTTTTGGAGATTCTCTTTATCAGGTTGAAGAAGTTCATGTCTATTCCTAGAATGGTTCTATGTAACTACTGAAATGGTCATTCAATTTTTGTTGTTTACTAATATTGATTTTTCAGAAATTGAACCAACCTTGTGCTCCTAGAATAAATCCCACTTGGTCATGCTGAATAATCTTTTATAAATATTCTTAGATCTGGTTTGCTATCATTTTGTTGGTGTTTTTTTCATCTATACTCATAAAGGATATTGGCCTTGGTTCTCTTGTGATATCTACCTGGGTTTTAATAACCAGTAATACTGACCTCAAGATTTGCTACTCTTTTGGGGGCACTGAGAAATTTTGTGGAGGAACATAATTAATTCTCAATTAAAAGTCTGGTAGATCACCAGTGAAGCTATGTGTACCCAGGCTTTTGTTTGTGGGTATTTTTAAAATCCTTCCCACAAGTAAAAATCTCCTTATTTGTTAGATAACTATTCATGTTTTTCTATTTTTTCTAAAGTCAATTTCAGTAGTTTCTGTTCATCTAGGTTACCTAATTTGTTGACATACAGTTGTTTATAAAACTGGTAGCCAAAATAATGGTCCTCTAAGGAAGTTCATGCCCAAATCCTTGGAACCTGTGAATATTTTACCTTTCATGGCAAAAGGTAAGGTTAAGGTAGCAGATGAATTAAGGTTGCTAATCAGCTGACCTTAAAATTAAGGAAGGTATCCCGGATTACCTGGGTGAGGCCACATTCTTTAAATGTGGAAGGGGAAGGCAGAAGTCAGACTGATGTGATATGAGAATTCCATCTGCTGTTGCTGCATTTCAAGATGGAAGAAGAGGGCTACAAGCAAAGAAATATGGGTATCCTATAGAAGCTGGAAAGAGCAAGGAAACTAGTTCTCCCTAAGACCTCCAGAAAGAAATGCAGCCTGGTAGATGGTTTTTGATTTTTACCAAGTGACTCTCATTGTAGACTTCTAAACTACACAACTGTAACAGTATACTTTTTGTGTTCTCTGGCCACTAAATTTGTGATAATTTAAGACAGCAACCATAGACATCCAATGCAATAGCATTCCCTTATAATACTTCTAATTTCTATAAAGTTAATAGTGGTAGCTCTTTTTCTTCATTTCCTGTTTTAGTAATTTAAGATTCCTTTTTTTTTTTTTTTTTTTTTTTTTTTTTTTTTTTTTTTTTTTTTTTTTTTTTTTTTTTTTTTTTTGGTTCCCTTGGTCAGTCTAGCTAAAGGTTTGCAAATTTTGTTGATCTTTCAAAGAAATCTCTTTTGTTTTTTTCAATACCCTCTAGTGTTTTTCCATGCTGTGTTTCATTTATTTTCATTTTAATCTTTTTTTTTTCTCCTTCATTCTGCTTGCTCTCCATTTAGTCTGCTCTTCTTTGCCTGGTTTCTTAAGGTGAAGGTTACTGACTTAAGAATATTTCCTTTTTTAACAGAAGGATTCACAACTAAAAACCTATAGTTTCTCTATAAGTTCTACTGTAGCAACATCCTGTGTAGTTTCATATTTTCCATCTTCATTTCATTCATCTCATGGTATTTTCTAATTTTGTTTGTGGTATTTTTTTTTTATTTTGATTTTGATTAGAATTTTTAGAATCTTTAATCAGTTTACATTCAATGTAATTACCAATAAGATCTTTTGTGTTAAATGGATACTAGCAAGGGCACTACTGTAATTTCCTTAATAATATTTATATGTATTGAATAATTTTCTCAATGGTTGCCTTGGGTTTACAATTAATCTCTTAACTTAAAATCTTCTAGTCAGTATTAATAACAACTTAATTTTACAGAATGCAAAAACTCTCCTTCAATATGGCTGTTTCCTCTCTGGCTTTGTGTTATTATTGTCATACAAATTATAACAATATATTAGAAACTCACCAATAGTTTTTAAGCTATTGCTTTATACATTTGTCTTTTATGTCAAATAGAAGAGTTACAAACAAAAATATAATCATGCTGTCTTTTATATGCATGTGTGTAGTTACTTTAATCTGTGTTCTTTATTTTTTCATGTGAATCTGGGTTACCATCTAGCGTTCTTTCATTTTATCCTAAAGGACTTTATTCTGTACTTTTTGGAGGGGATGTCTACCCTTGATTATTTCTCTCAAATTTTTTCTCTGTAAATTTCTTAATTTCACCTTATTTTTTAAAGGATAGTTTGGCTGGATATAGAATTCACCTTATTTTTTAAAGGATAGTTTGGCTGGATATAGAATATAGATGTCTACCCTTGATTATTTCTCTCAAATTTTTTCTCTGTAAATTTCTTAATTTCACCTTATTTTTTAAAGGATAGTTTGGCTGGATATAGAATTCTTGGTTTTGTTTTTGTTTTTGTTTTTTAGTACTTTGAATATGTCATTTCTCTCTCTTTGGCCTCTGTGGTTCCTGAGTAAGGCACCTGAAAGTTATATTGATCATCCCCTGTGTGTGTTATAAGATGCTTTCTCTTGGAGTGTTTAAGATTTTCTCTTTGTATCTGGCTTTTGACAATTTAATTATGATGTGCATAGGTATGAGTATCTTTGAGTTTATGCTACTTGGACTTGGTGTGTATATTAATGTGGTTTTTTTTTTTCCAATCAAATTTGGGAAGTTTGGGGCCATGATTTCTTCAAATATTCTTTCCACCCTTTCCTGATAGGACTCTCATTATGTATATTATCTTGGAACACTTGATAGTGTCTTACAGGTTTCTGAGGCTCTGTTCATTATTCTTTCTTCTTTCTATTCCTCAAACTAAATAACCTCAATTCATCTATATTTTGAGTTTACACATTATTTCTTCTGCCAGCACAAATGTGATGTTAAGCCAACCACCACTACCCCCTACCCAAAGAACTTTTCATTTTAGTTGATTACACTATCAACTCCAGAATTTCTAATTGGCATTTTTTTTAAGTTTAATCTCTTTGTTGATATTTTCTATTCAATGAAACATCATCTTCATACTTTAGTTTACTAGACATTATTTCCTTCAGTTTAGTAAACATATTTATAATAGCTGGTTTAAAGTGTCTTTCTAGTGAGCCTATAATATGAGATTCCTCAAGGACTCTTTATTTTGCTTTTTTTTTTCCTTTAGCTCAACATGGAGTTCAAACTCATGACCCTGAGATCAAGTGCCCATTCTCTACTGACTGTGCCATTCAGGCACCCCAGGGGCTGTTTCTTTCAACTATTTTTTTTTTTTTGAACCTGTATATAGGTCACACTTTCCCACTACCTTCTATCTGTCATTTTTTTTTCTATTGAAACTATACAACTTAAGAAATCAGATCCCTCATGCCCATAGTTTATTGTTGCTATTTGTTTAATCAATCTCCTGAACTAATTCTGGAAGCCTGTATTCTTTCTCATGTGTAGCCATTGAAGTTTCAACTCAGTTAGTGGAAATATTTCTTTAAATGCCTTGAACCAATAAACTTTCAAATGTTTGAAGAGGAGCTCTTTATGTACATTGGAGGCATGCCTTTAAAACCACAGCAGTTTTTAGGGTGCCTGGCTGGCTCAATCAGTTAAGCATCTGCCTTGGGCTCGGGTCATGATCTCAGGGTCCTGGGATCCAGCCCTGCATGGGGTTTCCCATGCTCAGCTGGGTGTCTGCTTCTCTCTCTCCCTCTCTGTCTTCCCCTCCCTCAGCTCATGTTCTCTTTCTGAAATAAAGAAATTCTTAAAAAAAAAATAAAAACTACAGAAGTTTTAAACTCTGTCTTAGACTTTATTTGTTTAAAGCCTAAAGGTCAGCCGGAGGTAAAAAATTAAGGTCTTCTGAATTACTTACTTGGCATGCACACAGCCATGCACATGGCTGTGAGCTTCTAGTTCCCCAGAAATGCATAAAAGAGTTTTGTATCCCCTATTCTTATAGGACTTCTTATTCAAGAGGACTTCTTATTCCTCAGATTTTCTTTTTAGGACTTCTTATTCAAGAGGACTTCTTATTCCTCAGATTTTCTTTTTAGATTTTGGTCAGTCTCTTCTTTTTAGGACTTCTTATTCAAGAGGACTTCTTATTCCTCAGATTTTCTTTTTAGATTTTGGTCAGTCTCTTCTTTTGCCCAACTGGTGTCACCACCTCAATTGTTAACAATATGGTTAATTTTTTTTCAACTGAATCCTCTTAGTGATAAGGTTTTTGTCACTGAGGAACCTCTGAATGAGGTCAAATAAAGGAAGGCCCTATTGGGCACTGGGTGGCTCAACCAGTTAAGCATCATACTTTTAGTTTAGGCTCAGTTCATGATCTCATGGGTTTTATGATCTAGCCCCACGTCAGGCCCTACAGTGGGCTACAAGCTGACCAGGGAGTCTGCTTAAAGATTCTCTTCCTCTGTCTCTTCTCCTATTCATGCCCAAACTCTTCCTCTCTAAAATAAATAATTATTTAAAAAAAAACCCAGTATTTATTAATGGACTTTTTTCAGAAATCTACCAGATAGGTCAGATAGTCGTAATTCAGTGTTGATATATAAAATATTTAGAACAGTTTTGTGCTTACAGTAAAATTGAGAGGAAGGTACAGAGATTTCACTTATATTCCTTACTCCCACACATGCATTCCCAGCCCTATAATCAACATTCCCCACAGAAGTGATCATTTGTTACAACTGATGGTTCAACATTAACATGCATAATCACCCAAATCCACAGTTTAAGATTCACTCCTGGTGTTATGCATTCTATACGTTTGGACAAATGTATAATGACATATAACCAGCATTACAGCATCATGAAGAATATTTTCACTGCCCTAAAAATCCCCTGGGCTCCTTCTCTCCCCACTCCTCCCCAACCCCTGGCAACCACTGATATTTTAATTGTGACCATAGTTTTGCCTTTTCCAGAATGTCCTATATTTGGAATCAAATAGTAGATAGCCTTTTCAGATGAGCTTTTTTAATCTAGTAATATATTTTTAAGGTTTTCTCATGTCTTTTCATAGCTTGATAGCTCATTTCTTTTTAGTACTGAATAACATTCTGTTGTGTAGATATACCAATGTTTATTTATCTGTTCATCTACTGAAGGACATGTTAGTGCTTCCAAATGTTGGCAGTTATGAATGAAGTTGCTATAAACATTGATGTGAAAGTTTGTATGTACACATACGTTTTCACCTCCTCTGGATAAATACTAAGGAGCATAATTGCTGGATCATATGGTTAAGAGTATATTTAATTCTGTAGGAAACCATCAAAATGTTTTCCAAACTAGCTGTACCATTTTGCATTCCCACCAGCAATGTATGAAAGCTCTCACTGCACCAAATACATCAGTATTTAGTGTTGTCTGTGTTCTAGATTTTGGCCATTCTAATAAGTGTATAGTAGTATCCTGTTGTTGTTTTAAGGGATGGAGATATTTGAGGGGCTCCAAAACGATCTTCCACCTCCAGTGGATAATAGGCGGCTAGTTCTCATTGCTACTGCAATTGGAAGACTGATGGTTTTCATAGTTTCTGTGTAGTTAGAGAGAGGTAGGTGGATACAGAGAAGGTTAAAAAAAATGCCACAAAACTCTGTTCTTAGAGAGATTCAGTGATCCTTCTTGAATATGCCTTATGTTATTACAACTCTTTTATATAGAAAGTTCTGAAAAAGTTCAAGTTGACAGTTTTTGCCAGTATTCATTCATTTTCTCTCTCTCTCTCTCTCTCTCTATCTCTCTCTCTATCTCTCTCTCTATCTCTCTCATCTCTCTCATCTCTCTCATCTCTCTCATCTCTCTCATCTTTCTCATCTCTCTCTCTTAATAGAATAGCAGAGAATTTGGGGAGGGGGAGGGAAATCCTTTTTTGCCATTTAAGAAGTGCTTCCTTCATGATGACATTTTAATATCTAAAGTCAATGGCTTTCTTTAGTCCTCATTATACTCAACTATCAGACTTTTCCCTCAGGTGTTACTTCTTTACACATATAAATAATGTATAATTTTTTATATAGAATTATATAGAATATGAATATAGAAGAATATAATGCTTTATATAAGCATTAGTGATTCCACCTACTCCCTGGCTTTGAGTACTTTTACAGATTGAACTGAGTTCCCTCCAGGTTCCTTGGTTGAAGCCCTAACTCCCATTGTAATTGTATTAGGAGACAGGGACCCTAAGGATGTACCCAAGGCTAAATGAAGACATCAGGGTGGGACTCTGATCTAACGAGATTAGTGTCCTGATAAGAAGGAACACAGAGAGCACTCTCCACACACAAACACACACATGTGGAAAAATGCCTTGTGGGCACAACAGTGAGAATTCAGTCATCTCCAAGCTAGGGAGAGAACTCTCACCAGAAAGTGACCATGTCAGCCCCCTGATGTCAGACTTCCAGACTTGAGAACTATGAGAAAATAAGCCACCTAGTCTGGGGTAGTTTTTATGGCAGCCCAACCTAATGAATATAACTATCTCCCAAATCTATTTCTCATCTCCTAAACTCACTTGTAAAATATCAGCATATATTTTTTAACGTCTTGCTGGGTATTACTTCTTCAATGTCCTTCTGGCCTCACAGTTTCACCATGTTACAACTAGAACTCATAACTGTAAATAAGCAATTTTCTTGCTTTTCCTAATTTTATTAATGATTTTCACTCACGGCTAATTGGACTCATACTCTAGCAGAGGCGATTTTATAAAAATGTTTTCCAGCGCTCTTTAGTGAGCATTTCTAAACAAAGGATTAAAGACTACATAGCACTTTTTTTTCCCTTCTTCTTGTGACTTCTTAGTAAAGAAAATGATCTGCTCCCCCCCCCCCCATGTCAATGTCTATGGCTATAAGATACAATATTGTGCATTTGGCAAGGCAGGTCAACATGTTAACACTTCCAGCACTCTTCAGAATCAATATCATCAAGCATACAAAGGCAAAAGTTGCTCTCACCACCACTGATAATGCATATGTGGACTAATATTAAATGTGTACCTATTCACCTCCAAACAACCTACCCCTAAAACTGAAAATCTGGTGAAGAAGAAACAAAATCACAACAATCCTTAGGTACTATGTAAATCAATATATGATTCATTCACCAATTCTCTTTCACCTTTCAACTCATTGTTCTGAAAAAATATAAAATTATGACCAAATTCCTGCCTCACCAGAGTCTTCATAAGACTGTAAAGAGATGCCGTCCCTGCATTTAGCAGCAAAGCAGAATTCCTGGAATTACGTGAGCATCTCCAGGAGGCCCAAGGGGTTTTCTCTGCTACAAGTTATATCCAATTATGCCTAGCATGATCTCATTTTCAATAACCAGTAACATATCAAGAAACATTCCCTCATTAAATTTAAAGCTAAGATATTGGCTCAAGGTACACATTGAAAGAGTGGTAGAGTCTCTTTGTGAAGATCCTTTCCCTTTTCAAGTTAAGTCTTGGCCACCCAGGAGGTCCCTGTGAAGCTTCAAGGAGGAAAGCTAACCCAGTCTTTTTAAAGTAGAGTCTCTTTCATTTTTCGCTTTTGGAGCACTTCCATAGTCTAAAGTATTTTTTTAAATTTATTTAAATTCGGTTAACCAAGGTATAGTACATCACTAGTTTTTGATATAGTGTTCAATGAAGTATTTTTTAATGAAAGATGCACTTTTATTATTAAACTATGTATTATTAAAATATATATTTTATTAAATATATTTTAATTTTTAAATTTTCAGTAAAGATGCAAATCAAAACAAGTTTATAAAGAAATTAAGCACAATATCTCATCTTCTAAATAATAATTATTCAACATAATTCAGAGGACACTATTTGTGTTTGATTCAAAGAATATTTCAAACTACACCTACCTCTAAACTCTGCTTCCAGATAGGTAGATGGTTTTCACTTTGCTTTTTATCACAGACTAGCCTTTTAATCTAGTAGAGTGATTTCTGATTATCAGCTCAGAAATCACTAAGCCTGCTCTTTGCCTGGGGATACATATTTTTGCTTTCTATGTTTTGCTGTTCTATTAAAAATTTCTACTACATGCAGCTACAATTCAGGCTGAATACTATGATGTTCTCACACTCAGCTAAGTTCATACATATTGCTCCTCTGAGTCTCCATGAAATTCCTTGATGGTATTTTATTTAAATAAAGGGTATCTTTGACACCCTTTTGTAAAAATTCCAACCATTCCCCCAATCTGATTTTTACCAATCTCCAATGAGGAGCTTTATCTGTGTTATCAGGTGTTTTCTATATTTACAAATCTAACATCTCTCAAGAATTAAGACACAAAAATAAAAAGTAATAGAAATAGACTCAATGTCAAGTCCCCAAAGACCTGATTATTACAACACGTTCATATCTCTTCCTTGACATAGTGGAAAACAAAAACTTTAAAAGGACTTATAAGCATATTTTTTAAAATTTCTATGTTTTTATGGAAAGCTTATTAGGTAAGAAATCAACTCTCATCTGTCCTTTCCTAATATAGTCTATCTTTATTATTACTGGAGCAGTAAAAGAAAATTATTGTATGTGTAGGAGGAAAGGAAGCAGTAGCAGCAAAAACAACGTCCACAACAGTAATTATGAAAGAATTCAAATTATTTTCCTGTTTTCCAGAAAGAAAGTATACTTCATTGCTAAAGTATTTATGGTCATTTGGACTTTATTTTTAAATTAGTTTAAAAATAGTATTTCAAGATTTCAGCTCTCCTCATTTTCTTCCTTCCTCTCTAGCTATCCCACCTTAGTCTCCTTTGCTTTTGTCTCATTTCAGTGACTCTACATATTACAGGGCTTCCATAAACAGTCCTTGATCTTCTTTCCTATTGGATAAGCACTCACTCTACCAAAGATCTTATCTAGATTCAAAGCCTTAAATACCATCGCTGACTAACTGCCCCCAAATGTATTTCTCCAGCCTGGATCTCTCCCCTGAATTCCAGACTTGACTATCCAACTGTCTACTCACTCATAGGACCTGGATGTTATATAGGTATTTCCAAATCAATATGTCTAAAACTGAGTTCATGATTTAATCCCAAAGAAGAAGGAGGAGGAGGAGAAGGGGAAGGAAGGGAGAAAGGGAGGGGAAAGAGCTCTCCAACAGTCTCACTGGCCTCTGGAAATTACATCTTCTTTGTTGTTCTGACCATATATTAGGACAATCCCTGATTCCTTTCTTTTTCTCATACCACAGTATCCAATCCTTCAGCAAATCCTGTATGTTACACCAAAACACATTCGGAATCTGATCATATCTGATAATTCCCACTCCTTCCACACTGGTTCAAGCCCTAAAATCACCATCCCATTCCCCACTATATTATTGTAATAGCCTCCTAACCAATCTTTTTCTTTCTATCCTATAAAGAATAAGAAAAAGAAAAGACGGGAGAAGGCAGATCATGTCACTTCTCTGCTCAAAGTCCACCAATGACTTATTATACTCAGAGTAATGGTCACATTCTTTACAGTGGCTTATGAAACACTATACGGTCTTACCACTCTCAAACTAGTCTTTTTCACTCTGCATTTGGCTCCCTTCCATACTTCAAACACACTAAGCAAGCTTCTACCTCAGGAGCTTTGCACTTTTCTTGTGGATTTCTTCTCCCTCAGCTATTCGCTGGCTGGTTGGCTCCCTCAAATAACTCAGATCTTGTTCAAACATTACCCTCTCCGTGAGTCCTTCCCTTATCATATTATTTTAAAATGCAGCCCTGACCTCTTTCATGGCACTCTCTGTGCCACTGTATTGTTTTATTTTGTCTACATATTTATCATCTGATGTAGATTTTTTGTACGTGTTATCATTACCTAACTTTCCCCATTTGAATGTGAAGGTTTTGAGGGCCAAAGATTTGTTTATTTTGTTAGTTATAGTGCTGCTTCCTAGAAAAAAAAAAAAAAAGTGGTTGACACAGATGAGATACCCAATAAATATCTTTATTTTTTTTTAAGATTTTGTTTATTTATTTATTTGACAGAGAAAAACACAGCAAGAGAGGAAACACAAGCAGGGGGAGTGAGAGAGGGAGAAGCAGGCTTCCCACAGAGCAGGGGGCCCAATGCAGAGTTCAAACCCAGGACTCTGGGATCATGACCTGAGCCGAAGGCAGGCATCCCCCAATAAATATCTTTAAATTATGGCAACGAGGCATGGAGCTGTCCATAAGTCAACAAGTATATTATGGTCAGCCATTTAGAACTGTTGCTAGATATTCAGTAATTTGTAGCATTATGTGATAGAAATAAATAATATGTGAAATGTATAAATGTATAAATAAATGTATATTTATTACTTGTTTAATTTTTAAATTGCTACTTTTGGGGAGAGCACTGGGGTGGCTCCATCCCTGGAACCTGGGCTCTTAGTTTCACTTGGGTCATGATCTCAGGGTTGTGGGGTTGAACCCTAAGTTGGGCTCTGCACTCAGTGGGGAGTCTGCTTGTGATTCTCTTCCTCTCCTTTTGCCCCTCTTCCTACTCACACACATACTCATGCATAAGAGCTCTCATGCTCTCTCAAAATAAATAAAATCTTTTGAAAAACTGTATAAATAGCTCCTTTTTTCAGTTATGTGATCATCAGAAAGTTATTAGAAAATACCAAAAGGTAAAAGATAATGTCACCTCTTAATGTTACTGATATTTTGAAATGTTATTTCTTATATGTGTGTGTGTGTGTGTATATATATATATGTACACATATATGTACACCTATATATGCGGATATTTTTCAATACTATAAGATAAAATTCATAACATAATAAGAAAAATATACTAAATTTTAAACACTTTATCAGGTCATTAGCTATGTGTCAAAAACATTTTAATAGGGGTGACTGGGAACTCAGTGGATTAAGCGGCTAACTGTTGATTTCAGCTCAGGTCATGATCTCAGGGTCTTGGGATCAAGCTCCATGTCAGGCTTCATGCTCAGTGGAGAGTCTGCTCAAGGACTCTCTCTCTCCCCCTCTCCCTCTCCCCTGTCCATCCCTACTCTCTCTCTCTAAAATAAATATTAAAAAAAAAAAAACAGCATTTTAATAATGCCACCATAGGCCACTGAATGTATTTAATTTATTTAGACAATCTCATATTATTGAAATTTAGGTTATCTAAAAGACCATTTCTGAAACACCATTTCTGAAAGACCAGTTTAAGTCTAATTACCTTCCACATAATTTTGCTAATTGTACCATTCCACATTGGTCTATACTCACTTAGAATCATTCATCAAAGACTTCCCAGAATTGTAATTTACCTGTTTACAGCATATGAAGATATAGACTTTCTTATACTTTGTTACATCTCTAGAGTTTTCCAATGTTTTCTACATATAGGTGTTCAATAAATATTATCAGTAATAAATATAACATAGAAATACCCTATATGTCCCCAATATCAAAGTCACAGATATAAGGAAGTTAAGCATTCTGTTCATTTTCATGTGGGGATACAGCAATTCTGTACATTTAATTTGGGTCTTGCTGTTTTAACCCTTCTTCCTATTTTTTTTCTTTTTTTCTGTTACCATTTAAGAAATCCATTTATTTTCAATGAGTGTTCAGTTGCTGAAATCACTCTCCATTATGGAAGAGCATTTGATTCCCTGGATGCCTGTGTCCTGGGTTTCAGCGTAGGAGTTCCATTACAGGTGTTATTGATTTAGGCTAAGTTCCTTTCTCTGAGCCAGACTCTACATTTTCCATCTGATTGTCTGATGAGTATATCACACACCTAGCAGTTCATGTGTATTTTATCACAGGAAAAGGGAGATATGGATGGAAATGTTACTGCTACAAAAAAATAACTGTGAAGACTTATTTTTGAAGTGTATGTTTTTGACTATATTTGCACATAAGGACAAAAATATAAGCTCAAAAGAATGGAAGAAAAAAAAAAACTTGAAAAATCATCTTGCCCTCACAGACCACCCCAGCTAAACTCTTCCAGATGGATGAAGATGTGCATATACAGAAATACTAGATGGCTGAGAAGTTAATAATGATTCTTTAGAAAATTTTCCAAGCAACAGGTTAATTTTATTACCAATAATTTCAATAAATTTGTGTTTCCCTAGTGTATTCACAATAAAGAATTTTTTAAATGGTAGGTGTTTTAATCATGACCTCATCCAATCTTCTAATTTTAAAATAAATTCATTTTTCATGTTACCTGTGTCAGTGACAACACTTGGCCTCTTTCCATTCTAAACCACCCTCCTCGGGACACCTTGGTTATATTCGAATACAGAATCTTAGAAGTTTACATTTGGAAGTAGCCTTAAGCAATCACCTCCTTTAGTCCCTCTCTTTTATTGATCTGAAAACTGAGGCCAAAAGTTATTTCCACAAGCTTTCATGGCACAATTTTATCTCTATTTTCCTTATTCTCCTAGTTCTCTTCCCTAATTTCCTTCAGTAGAATTACAGAATAACGCCAAATATACATAAATAAATATTTTCACCTCAGCCAAAGCAATATTCTGAATGTTAAGTTATGTCCTATAGATATTATGGGAAGATTATTGGAGCAGGGCTTGTCCAAGAACAGGCTGGCAACAAGAGAGAGGCTTAATATTTTGTGTGTTCCCACTGACTGGGGGGAGGAAATAAAAGGGTTTCCAATGCTTCCTCTGGTGTAAACTGGCAAACTAAAGGCAAATATTTTTAGTCAAGGCCATATAGCTAGCCAGCACCACCACTAGAATTCAAATCCAGAAGCCTTGACTTTCCATTGCTTTTCATTCATCAATATTGCAACATTCTCAGTCACTGGGGTCTCATCCCCATGAAAACTGGGGGTGTGAGTTTGTGGAGAATTCGTGAGTTATATGTAAGAGAGACTGATGAAATCAGGCAAGAAATGGAGCTAAGAATACATACTCTTAACTCTGGGAAAGACAGCATTTTTATTCTGGACCAGCATGTGTGCTAGGGGCACTTGACTACATCTTTAAAAGGAAGACTCAGAAGTGGGAGTGTAAGTAATAGTCCATTACAGTGATTTTTAAAGAAGTCTTTAAAAACTATTATTTCCACATTGCAAGGAACATTTTTTTTTTTCTCAGAAAGAGAATAGACCAATAAGGAGCCATGGAAAATGAGAGTCACTATCTCTTCTCCACCTCCCAAAACAAAATAATTCAGTTGGCCAAAACATTGCTAAATTTCTTCTAAAATTACTCCTTCTAACTTCAATGTCTTTTATCCATATCATAACCTACAGTTCCATCAATTTTTCCACAAACACAACTCTGTCATCTACCCTCCTTCCCATGTCCGACCTATTTTAGAAATAGAAGCCCTCCATTCCCCCACCCATCACTGAGCACAATCCCTGGCTCTACAAACAGGCTGCAACTTAATAAAATTGTTGCTTGAGTTTGATGATTTCCTTTGCTTTGCATCTTCACATTTCTGAGTTTAAAGCTCTTTTGGGCTCAGATTCTTGCAATTACTCTTGTTGAGTGGCTTCTATCCAGATACCGGCTCTCTGACTCCTGGGTCTACTTTCACCACAGCTGCATTCAAGTGGGAAGTCTCACTGTGTTTTCCCAATATTGGTCATTAGGTTGTGCCCTATCTTTGACTCTAAATATGGTTCTGGCATTGCAAGTAACAAAGCACAGCATATGGGGCCATGTTGCCCGTTAAATCAACACAAGTTCCATTCACTGACATTTAAGACTCTATAATCTGACCTAAACCAACTATCAAAACCTGTAACTCATTTCCTCCCCACTTCTCACCAGATAACAGCATCAGTGATTCCAACTCCTCCCACGGCTTTCCCAATTTGAAGCTTCCCTCATACAATTCTGAGTTGACAAAACACTTGTCAGAATTCCATCTCCACTGTTAGAATTCTATACATTTTTCAAGGCTGGATTGCATAAAGCCACTTTTCCAGAGTACAGCCGGAAGCAAACGCTCATTTTCCAAAACCTTACCACTTTCAGCAAAACAGCAGTAAACTACCCTACCTGTGTTTGAATAGCAGCTGAATACATTGATCAGGTTATTTAAGTTGTTTTTAGCCTCTATCTTCTGATCTGCAGAGTATAGATAGTAACAGTTCCAATTTCACAGGATTTGGGGAAGGATAATCTGAGTTTAAAATAAAAATACCTGACATAGAATATCTGCCCAATATACTTGCTACTGTTAACATTAAATCTCTAAGATAATTTTACTATAAGAAAAGTAAAACATTTTATGGGTATACAATACTTCTCTCCTTTTCTAAGCTTTTCTAGGACATTTAATACCTTTATGTGGTATTTTATAGCTTGTTAAAATTTCCACATTCAAAAAAGCTTTATCCACTTAATAACTGTGATCTGCAAGTTATCCCTTTCACCAATAAGGAAAACTAAGATCCTGAGAGACCAAGCGGCTGATGCAAAGACACAAATACTTAAGTAAATGCGGTAGCATTTACTGATGCCGGTCTCCACAAACTCTGCCCCATGGCACAGCTTCCTTGGAAGGAAAAGTCCACATTTTCTAAATTTTTCTACTCCCCACAGCACATAGCTCATTGTTTTGTGTCGAAGAAAGTACACAATACATATTTCATGAATTACTTATTATTCAATGATAAAATAGGAACAAAAAGAGCATCATGATGGAAGTAAGATTTACAAATCAAAATGGAGGTAAAATTCACAAAAATCTGAGGATGGACACAATTTAGTATATAATCAACAATAAACATGTAAAATAAAATCAATAGGTTTGGTTTTAGTGTTTCACATGTGGAATCTTAGGTCAATAAAATTTCCCAATAGTCCAGGGCTCACAAATCAACTGTGAGAAAAGACCCTTGTGCAGTGGGCCTTTAAGAATTAGAGAATGACAGATTATATTTCCAGCTTCTGGGCAGGCTGGGGTGGGGGAACAGAGGAGGGTGGGAAGATATAATGCTAAAAAGCTTGAGTCATCTTTCAAAATTTCAAATCAGGGGCCCCTGGGTGGCTCAGTCAGTCAAACATCTGCCCCAGGCTCATGTCATGATCCCAGAGTCCTTGAGTCGAGCCCCACATCACGCTCCCTGCTCAGCAAGGAGCTGGATTCTCCCTCTCCCTCTGCCTGCTGCTCCCTCTTCTTGCTCTTGCTCTTTCTCTAATAAATATACAGAATCTTTTTTAAAAATTTCAAATCAATTTGAAATTGGGTGGCTCAGTTGCTTAAGTGACTGCCTTCGGCTCAGGTCATGATCCTGGAGACCTGGGATCGAGTCCCACATCGGGCTTTCTGCTTGGCGGGAGGCCTGCTTCTCCCTCTCTCAGTCCCTCTGCTTGTGTTCCCTCTCTGACTGTGTTTCTCTCTGTCAAATAAATAAAATCTTAAAAAAAAATTTCAAATCAGAGACAATTCTTCATAAATATCACATTGTATCCAACTAAATCCATTTGTTAATTTATTCATTCAACAAACTTTCACTAAGTCCCTACCATGTGCCATGTTCTCTATCAGACACTATGGCTATAATGGTGAACAAAAGATCTGTGTGTTAGGGAGCAGTACACTTTACCCTGAGTCTACAACTGGTGTGTGTGTGTGTGTGTGTGTGTGTGTGTGTGTGTGAGAGAGAGAAAGAGAGAGAGAGAGAGAGAAAGAGAGAGAGAGAGAGAGAGACTGGTGAGTGATCTTTAACCCATTTTAATTTGGCTTCACATCTTTGTTTATACATGCAAAACCCACCTCTCCACCCTGTCAAACAAAAGAATTACAAACAGATCTGTAAGGTAAGTAAATTGATTTTTCAACTGTCCACAATTTTCATTAAAATTATTTAAAATTATTCCATTTATATAATTAAGATACCAATGAGGATGGTCTAATTGCTAAAAAAGAGGAACTACCATGATTTTTTTTTTAAAGAATCTTATGACATAGCTAACAGTGAAAAAGAAGAAAAGTCAGGAGCAGTTCAGAAAGAACGGATGATGAATAAATGAGACCATGATTCCAGAACCCCTAGAAAACAAGATTTATAATTGGGTGAAGATTCTGACTATTGTCATCTATGCCTGTGGATAAAAGTATAATGTTTTCTAAAAATAATATTATTCATGAAATAATTTCCAATCCTGGTTTAAAAAGATCTGCAGTATGAGCGGCTAGGGATAGGGAAAAAATAAGTCTACGCTGATATCCTCAAATTTTAGGTCTAGTCTGGTATAGTGCCAGTTTTTATTTTAACCCAGTATCTGAAGGAAGTTATATTGTCTACAGAAAAGTCATGTTTACTAAAAATGTCTGACTCACTATGCAGTTTCCTGGGGGAGTGCATTATTTGTACTTAAACAAAATGAAGAACAACTGTCAAGATTCCAAAAATAATGAGTGAACACCTCTGGATTTCAGGAATAAATGATGTGAACTGACAAAAGAAACAGGCCCTTAAGTACTGAACTTTATAATTAGCCTCTGTCTTCAGGGACAACACATATATATGCACATCTTTGTCCATTTCTATGAGTTTTCTGCCCCTTAACAGTTAAGTGTTACCTGCCAATCAGTGGTAACATGCTTGCATTTTTATAAGTGCATATAAATTTACTCTTTCCCTTAGGGCAGATTGGGAATATACACTACATAATGACAGTTATAATAAAACCTAGCAGTGAATTTATGCTGATAAATGATTATTTTTAATAATAGAACTTTTCATGGGACCTGATTAGAGAATTTCCTGCTTATACATATTATTCTTTTTAAGGGAGTAAAATAGGCAGCTATAATCTGTAAGTTTTACTTCATTGTCTTAAAAATTATATATACACATATGCAAAAGTATATATATACGGTTTTGCAAAAAGAAGTTTTGCATGAAATTTTTCAAGTTTCATGTACAAGTCTCAAATAATTAAGCATTTTTAAATGTTAATAAAAGATAAAAGGTTAAAAGAAAACAATACTTAAAAAGATTTAAAAAGGTAATTCAGACATTTATCATATACAAGCATTTGCCATGTATTCTTGTGTTAGAATCTGTCCCAAACCAGTGTCTGCAGTAGAATGAGATGGTAAGCTTCACCTATGACTAGCTAAAATGAAGTATACATCAAACATTTATCATATATTGGGGCAAACATTTATCATATATTGTCATAGAGATAGATAGTAAATGGTGAAACTCTAGCAACTACCCAACATTGGCTTACCCAAGCAGCAGGACTCCTGGTCAAGAAGTGAAATTTCTGGGCTCCTGGGTGGCTTATTGGGTTAAGCCTCTGCCTTTGGCTCAGGTCATGATCTCAGGGTCCTGGTATTGAGGCCCGCATCAGGCTCTCTGCTCCGTGGGGAGCCTGCTTCCTCCTCTCTCTCTGCCTGCCTCTCTGCCTACTTGTGATCTCTCTCTGC
>PITA01006448.1:0-100234 GCA_004023965.1 Spilogale gracilis | reverse complement strand
AAAAGAAAAGAAAAGAAATATGGACATTTTGAGTGTTATGGTAGGAGACTTTGGATGTTATTTAAACCTTATGTTGTAGGTGTTTTCCTCTGAAACTGCTCTAGCGGCAGACGGAGGGTACCACACTGTTGCTACCATGTGGGTGTAGGAGTCTGTGTCCCTTACTTGGCCTCTGCTGATGTCCAAGGAAGTTTTCTTCATTAATCCCACACAGAGTTAAAGGTCCTGGCTCGCTGTTGGGCCTTTGCTTATACTTCCCAAGCTGGGAGAGGGAGGTACATTTTTCACTGCTTCACACATGGTCTCCACTGAGAGGAAAGGGGAAAGGGTGATCTCATTACCAGTGGGAAGTAGTGGAAGTCCTAACTCTCCACTGGGCCTCCTCTGACACCATCTCAGTGGGGAAGGAAAGGGGGTGCTTCGTTATTTTTGGGTCAAAGTGGAAGTCAAAGCTCCCCACAATGTAATTACTTAAAAGAGAGGAGAATCCTGGTTTCATGCTTGGCCTTTTATGACAGTAGCCTCCTAGGGGAATTATGATGCCTCAGAGTGGGTGAAAGTCTGGGCTTCACATTCAGTGTTTGCTACCATTGGTGGCAGTGGGGCCAAAGTTCTGTCTGTGTTGTTTGGCTGAGGTAGGATGGCTATTGTCTAAAAGTTTTCTCTAAAACTAGGCTGCCTGTTTCCCAGTCTTTTGCCTAGAGAGAGGAAGGTTTCACTCAGCTTTTTTTTCCCTCTCTACCTATTGCCATTTCAGAGTTGCCAAGCTAGCTACTCAGCTGGGTTGCATGAGGAAAAAAAACACACACACACACACACAAAAATACCTAAAACCAGGAAACAACAACATGTTGTTTCATGGGCCCAATGTCACTGGTCAGTACACTTCTTTCTTCTTTCTTCTCTTCACCATTCTGAATCTTCTTATGTTTGTTTATATATGATGTTTAAGGTTTTTAGTTGTACATTGCAAGGAATAGGCAAAGGCACATCTACTTTGTTTTCCCATAAGTAAAACATTTAACATATATAGTTATGTGAAAATTTGACTTAAATGATTCCAAAATTATTGTTCTATATAATTTATTAACTTGCTCTGCAAAGTTAATATCTTAATCAAAAGCTTCGCCATGTCACATCGCTGCACTCTATCCAAAGTAGCTGTCTAACCAGAGCAGACAATACTGATAACAATATTGTCACTGTGGAGGTGCACACTAGTATGACGCTTACTTACGTGGTTCTTTTCTTTTTCATTTTTTTAAAGATTTTATTTATTTACTTGACAGAAAGAGAGATCACAAGTAGGCAGAGAGGCAGGCAGACAGAGCAGAGGAAGCAGGCTCCCTGCAGAGCAGAGAGCCCGATGTGGGCCTTGATCCCAGGACCCTGAGATCATGACCTGAGCCGAACACAGAGGCTTAACCCATTGAGCCACCAAGGCGCCCTACATGGTTCTTTTCATTCATTGAATGGTGACCTCCAAAATATTTATAACTCAATGCCTTAACCACCAGTACTTCACAACATGATTATCTGGAAATAGGGGCACTGCAGATGTAATTAGTGAAGACAAAGTCATGCTGGAGTAGGCTAGGCATATATTATTCCTATATGAATGGTATCCTCACAAAAAGGGTGAAATTTAGACATGACAGACAAATAGGGAAAATACCATGTCAATATGAAGGCAGAGATTTACAAGAAAAGGAATGCCAATGGTTGTCAGCAAACCACCAGAGGTAGGAGAAACACATAGAACAGATTCTCCCTCAGAAGGAATCAACCCTTCTAACACCTTTATCATGGACTTCCAGCCTCCATACATTTTTGTTGTTTAAGCTGTGCGGTTGTGGTTTCTGTTGCAGTGGCCTTAGCAGACTAATGCAGTTCTCATTGGAGACTCTCCAGATACATTTTTTTTCATAGTATTTTTTTTCTTCTCTCTTAAGTAAAAGAGGGATTCTGGAGATTTGAATTTATAAATCTTTTCTCACGAATATCTAACACTTAAAGGCACCTTAGGGATCCAATCAGAAAAGTAAATGAGCTAAGAACTGAAAACTTTTGCACTATTCATCCAGAGAGAAGTATGTTCTTTAAAAAGTAGTATTCGATTTTATAGAAATATACAAAATGTTATTTTTAGTCTAAAATTCACTAATCACAATGTATTGAAATCTCAAAGTATTTACTAGAATATTTGACTGAATTTAGACCAGTCCTATTAAGTAGTCATTATTCCTGAAGCCCATTCATTTTGTCACCAAAGTTTCCCACATGGGAAGTGTCTTGTGATAGATTGTATTGTTTTGTTCACAAAAGTCAATGATATTCTATAGAAGACCACCACTATAGTGGGCCCTTCTCCATGGACACTTCTGTGGTCACTCTCTCTGAGAGGAATATACATATCTCCCAGTGACATCGGGTTTGGTTCTATAACTCACGATGGCCAATGGCATATGAGCAGAGCTAATGTGGGTCATACTAAAGAAAAGTTTTAAACATCAGTCCCAACATTTGTCTTCTTCTTCTTCTACCACAAGAAAAGTATTTTCCAAATAGCTGTGCTCCTGTAGTCTGGGTCTAGAAATTTAAAATCTATGAAGCAGAGACATAGCTGAGTCCCAAAAAGCAGGAAACATTTATCAAGATCTAGGACATCCTGGACCATAATGCAACCTTAAACAAATATAAAAGAATAGATATCATACAAAGTGCACTTTTAGATTATTGTGGAATTAAACTAAAAGTCAATAACAGAAATATCTGGGAATTAGGAAACACAATTCAAATGATCCATGGATCAAAGTAAGAGAAATAAAAAAGATGTATACTTTTAAATAAATGAAAATAAAGGTATAACTTCAAAATTTGGTGAATGCAGTAGAAGAATGCTTAAAGAAAAATTCATGGAATAAATCCATATATTGTAAAGGAAGAAAGATATGAAATCAGAATTGGTAATTTATGTGTTCTCTCTTTTTACCCTGCTTAATGTCACTAGATATTTATGAATCTTACTGATTTTTTTTAAATCAGCTTTTGTCTTCATTGAGGTTTCTTGTTTTCTATATTCTACCATATTGATTTCTGTTCTAAATGGATCATGTTCTCTCTTCACAATATTTTAGGCTTAGTTTTGTTGCTATACTTGTCCTCGTTTCTTATTTTTCTAGCTTCAAATAAACTAATTCTGGTTTCCAGAAAAACTCTAGTTTCTAGAGAAATAAAAGAAAATTAAGTCCAAAACATACGGGGAAAAAGGATATGAAATTTATAACAGAAAGCTATAAAACTGAATGTTGGGAAACAACAGAAAATGAAAACAAACAGAAGCTAATTATTTAAAAATATCAATAATATTCATAAATCTCTAACCAAGAAAAAATAGAAAACACATAAATTGCCAACATCGTAAATAAAATTATCACTACTAATCCTATGAATATCAGAAGAATAAAAAAGTAATAATATAAACTGCTCTGGGCCAAAGATTTCATGACTTAGATGGAATGGATCAATTCCTTTAAAGACACAAATTATCAAAACTCACATAAGAAAGAGATATCTTGAACAGCCGTGTATCTATTAAAAATTAAATCAGTAATTCAAAAATCTTAGAAAGCGCAAAGCTCAGACGGATTCACTGGTGCTTTACACTTTGAGAAAAAGTAAAAGCAACACTCCACAACCTCTTCCAGAGAACAGAAGCAAATAGAACACTTAAAGCCAAAACCAGTTTAAGAAATTATGAGAAAACTACTCAACAATACCTCTCATGCATGTAGATGCAGATAGTAGCAGATTCAATCTAACAATATATAACAATAACTACATACCATAACCCAGTGTAATTTATTCCTGGTATATAAGACTTGTTTAACATTCAAAATCAATTGGTTGATATCTATGATATCAACAGGTTAAAAAACAAATCATATGTTTATGATATCAATAAAAAAGAACAGATCTGACAAAATCCAACACTCACCCATGATAAAAATTCTCAGTAACTAGTAACAGAGAATTTCCACAAGTTGATATAACAAATCTAAAAAAAATCATATATAGCTAACATATTTAATGATGAGAGGCAGAGTGCTTTCCCCATAAGACTGGGGACTTTCCTTTCTCAATCTCATTCAAATTTTTAGTCCTAGCTAATGCTACAAGACAATAAAAAAATAAGTGGTACATAGATGGGCAGTAAGATACAAAATTGCCTTTGTTCACAGATGACCCAATTGTCTATGTTGAAAATCCCAAAGAATCTATAAAACTCTTATTTAAATGTTGTACAATCATCACAGTTGAATTCTAGAACATTGCATCATTCCAAAAAGAAACCCTACATTAGCAGTCAACCTCTATTTCCTTTTTCCATTCCACCAAGCTTAGACAGCAGCTAGTCTAATTTCTATTTCTGTAGATTTGTTTACTTTGGATAGTTTCTGTATTCTGTGCTATGAGGTATTTTCTGACAGATCTATTTCACTTAGCATAATGTTGTTAAGGCTCCTGCATGTTGTAGCATGTATCAATACTTGATGCCTTTCTACAGCCAAATTATGTTCCATTGCATTACACCACATTCTGTTTTATCAACTGATAAATATTTGGGTTGTCACCACTTTTTGGCTATTTTGAATAACACTACTATGGATATTAATATATAAACTCACACAAGATTTTCATTTCTCATAGATATATACCTAGGACAGGCTGAAAATTTTCTAAAATCCTCACATTCTGGTTGCTTTTTGCTTAATATTTTTCTTTCTAATTCCTCCTTTTCCTCTTACATTTTATCATAAGCAGCAAGATTAAATCAGAACATACTTTGAACACTTTGCTTAGAAATCTCCTCAGTTAAATATCCAAGGTCATTTCTCTCAGGTTCTGTGTTATACAAAACATTATACATAATTCACCCAAGTTCTTTGTCACTAATAACAAGGATCATCTTTCCTTCAATGTCTAATAACATGTTCCTTATTTCCATCTGAAATCTCATCAGAAGTAATTTTAACATCACATTCTTGCCAAAAATCTCTCCAACACAATCTAGGCTTTCTCTAATGGTCACCTCAAAGCTCTAAAAAGCCTCTATTCATTATCCAGTTCTGAAGACTTTTTCACACTTTTAGGTATTTGTTACAGCAACATCCCAGTTCTTGGAACCAAAATCTGTATTGGTTTGCTAGCACTGCAATAATAGAGTACCACAGATCAGGTGGCTTAACAACGAAAAACTATTTTTTTTTTTTATAATTGTAGAAGCTAGAAGTTCAAGATCAAGGTGCTAGCAGGCTTAAATTCTTCTGAGGACTTTCTCCTTGGCTTGAGATGGCCAGCTTCTCACTGTGTCCTCATATTGTCTCTGTGAAAGAACATCCCTGACATCGCTCCAGCTATGTGAGTAATTAATCTTCCTTTGTCCAAACCAATTATGCCCATGGGTTTTGACATAAAATCTCACCTTGGGCAGGAGTTTCTCCATATCAAAATGGAGTTGCTATAACATAATCACCATGTCCTGATCATTCTACTTCACAATTACCTCTCCAGAGCTTGTCCTTTTTTCTTCCTAAGATCATTAGCACAGTCTAAGCCAACATCTGCTCATTTCTGAAACATGACAGATCACTGCAGTCAATTTTGTATTTCTTTATTAGTTCTCATAAAGAAACCAGATCAAATTATCTAAACTCAAATGCAAAGAATATTTCCTGTTCCTCAGACACTTGGAATTCAGGAGAACCCTTTATAGGCCTTCTTATTTAGACAGTTTCTGCTCTTCAGACTTATATCATGTGATTTTTCTTATTCGTTATTACCTATTCTTCAGCCATACTTGACATCTTTCTGTTCCTTATGCATGTCAAAACTTCCCTTAGCTTTAATTGTTTCACTTTCTGTGGTTGGTATATTAATAATAACATTACCAGTCCCTTAATTATAAAGAAGCCCTTGAAGTATCTTTGATTCTTTTCTTTCACTCATCATCTTACACTTGTTCAATAAAGTGATGTAGCTGGATTTTCTAATTTATGCTTCCCCCCAGGCTTAATTATTGTTATAGTTGTCCCCTTTGAACTCATGAAATAACCCATTTTGGATTAATAAGTTATAGTGGACAAACTTCTGTTCTCTTTATCTCTCTTCATATCTGCTTGTTTGTTTTAACTAATCTGAATTCAGAACACGAATTTGGTCTTTGTGACCACAAGGTATCTTTCTAGCTTCACATTCCATCTTTCCACCTGCCCAACCAATTACCAAGTTACAATGAAATGCATGATCTTGCCTGAATATGGGCCATGGGTTATCTATCATTAAATTATGATCAACTGCAACCTTTTACATAAATTTCAGAGAAGAAACCTAGACAACTACACCCTAACTTCTTTTCCAATATGGTTCTGGATTAGTCTACCAGTGAGAGACACTCATGTAAGACTGGGAAGAAAAGCAGTATTATTCTCAAGCACAATTGTTAACAGGTATATAGGCTGAGTTTCAGGCTCCTGCAAAATTGCTGAGACTCAATGTGGATTCCATATGAGGTCCTATGAACCAAATAGCTTCGAGTAACTTTTTCTATGACCTCTATTCCTCTCATTCTTCCAACAGTTGTGAAAATGTATGGCTTGTATTAAAACCCATCCTACTTGGAATTACTAGAGGGGTTTCTGTAATTTTCACTGAAAACTGACTTATATATCTCCTTGGGAAATAAGCTTACATTTTAAATTTAATTTTAGTGTTTCATCTACTGATTTTTTTAAATTGCTAATCATATTATATTAAGAAATAATAAAATATCAAAAAAGAAAATTCCCTCTAAAATGTCATAATACTGATGTGGTATTCTATATAATCTTAAGTAAGTACATGCAAGTTATTTAGTGATATCCATGTATCTCCACTGTACTATTCATTAATACTCAAAATTAGGACTTTTTTGAATTGTATCATAATTAAGAGATCTGATCATGTATGACACATTATCTGAAAATGCTAAAAAAATTGCCTGTCAGGATTATGTAACTGTAAATACTTAGGTCCATTTAACAAAACACGTAGACTCCATTTTTTGCTACATTGCACCTTGAAAAATTGCATCAAAATGTACAGAACATTTTATTTTCTATAAACAAAGGATATATTTGCAAGATAAATTCTTAGGTTAAAACAATTTAAGTAAATTCTAGCTCTGGCTAATAACATGTTATAAATACAGAGGTGTAAACACCATGAACCTCAGCCATAAAATAATAAATATCTGTAGGATAGGATCCTAGAGAAAGAGAAAATATATCCATCATACCAAAGGGCTGTGGAAAAAGCATATACTGTATGCAGATTACAATTAAATTTTGTTATGATCTTGACATTTATACAAAAATATAGTATATGCTTATTTTATTAATTTTAAATATTAAGTTAAATGCAACTTGTGAGTCTTATCTAACTTGGTTAGAACTTGAAATAAACAGTTTAAAGCTGATTTGAACGGCCTAGATTTCTCTTAAAAAATCTGATGGTCTGGGGCACCTGGGTGGCTCAGTGGGGAAAATCCTCTGCCTTCAGCTCAGGTCATGATCTCAGAATTCTGGGATAGAGGCCTGCATCCGGGCTCTCTGCTCAGCGGGTAACCTGTTTCCTCTGCTCTCTCTGCTTGCCTCTATGCCTACTTGTGATTTCTCTTTCTCTGTCAAATAAATAAATAAAATCTTTAAAAAAAATCTGATGGTCTGAGTCTAAATGTATGTCTTATTTTACTCTATATTCATTCAAAAGGATACCAGGGATCTGAGAACTTATCCCAGAGTTTCAACTTTCTTTATAAAGCACTTACTGTGACATAAAACAATTTGAAAATCTCACTAAGAGTTTAATTTTAATTAAAGATATAAATTCTTATGAATCATGTCATTGTTCATTATATATCACTTCTCCCTTGCAGCAAATCCAGACACCATTTATAGCCATATAAATTTGGCACTATCAGAATTGAAATAATTAAATGTCCTGAGTGTAATTATAGCTCTAGTTATGTCTACAATGATCAGAATCATATTTAAAGAACAAATATAATTTACTATAACCCACTGTTATCAAACATTGTAACACCATGGAATTTGCAGATCACCTTCATTACTTTGATTCTACCATGGTTAATGGACCAACATTAATGAATATCTCTTCTAGACATTCCAAAGTCACTTAATAAATGTAAATAAGCAACAGTGGAAAATGTCAAGATTGGCACTATTTCACAGCCCCATAGGCATAATGTACCTGAGGTTAGAAAGTAAAGGTAGAAACCCAGGGCTAACAACTGAAGGTTGGAATCTTATGTCATAGACAAAGGATGGTCTCAAGAATAACAATGATCTCCTACATGATGAGTACCACTATATCCTGTTGAATCTACTTCTTTGTTGTCTTTAATTTTACCATGAGAAATATACATGACTATCTGGACGTTCATTTTTCATAAAATGTTTAGTTTTTGTTTTTTTATTTTTTTACAGAATGCATTGTATTCATGTTGGTAAGCAACAGAAAAGTCGCAAAGCTGAACAATGCACAATTAGAAATGGCCTTCTTTAGCTAAGTGGATACATTTCACATTAACACGGACCATTAAAATTCAGGTAAATGACAAATTAACAACAAATGTTAATTTCAAAAATCCTAAGGGCTTCTTATATCTGAAAATATGTTTTGTCCTCAGAACTTCTGTCTTCATCATCCAGTCCACCTCTGAGTGCTTCTTGTTCTGGTCATAGATGTAGTGGTTGATGCTCTTGAGAGCCACCCAGGAAATATGTTCAATTTATCTCTGTGCTCCATTCTCAACATTTCTTTTTCTTTTTTCAATCTACTTTACATGACCTCAGGTGATTTCTGACTTGAGTCAATATTTCAATGCTGGTGTTATGTCATATTTATTTATTCATTCCATTTTTATCTGTCAAGATTTTGTTGGATTTCACACACAATTCTGTGCCCTGCTGCACCCTTTTCTCATCAGAGTGTCCTGGCCACAGCTCAGGGAAATCTGCCTTCTGTAGGACCTCTCAGAACCTTCTAACTGCCTCTTCCATCTTTGTCTGGTCCTAACATATCCTTTGGATTCCTGATAGACACAGAACTTTTTGCATTCAAAAAAGACACCAGGGCGCCTGGGTGGCTTAGTCAGTTAAGCATCTGCCTTTGGCTCAGGTCCTGATCCCAGGTTCCTGGGATCCAGTCTCACATTGGGCTCCTTGTTCATTGGGGAGCCTGCTTCTCTGTCTGCCTACAGTTCCCCCTGCTTGTCCTCTTTCTCTTTCTGGCAAATAACTAAAATAAAATCTTTAAAAAGAAAGAAAGAAAGAAGGAAGGAAGGGAGGGAGAGAGAGAGAGAGAGAGAGAGAGAGAGAGAAAGAAAGAAAGAGAAAGAAAGAAAAAATAAATATTGGTTGTTTTTAAACGAGTACTATGTGCCAGGAACTGAGATCCAGCAGTGAAATGGCCCCAACTATTAAGAAATTTACAATATAATGGAAAAGATAGAACAAGTTAACAGGGAAAAACACTTTTTCTTAATACATTTAGAGATATGTGTTACTTCAGGCTGTTATGGGACACCTAGGAGGACCAGCTACTGCCATCTTGGTGTATATGGAATGCTTCTAATCACTATTACAGCATATATCAAAGATGAAATATCACCACCAACATGTAGATAAAGTTGGACTAAAATGTTGATCAGTTCTACCTATTTCTGAAAATCCACAAAATAAGTTTATGAAAAAAATAATTCACTATATAGATAAACAGATTAATATTTAAATTAACAGTGCCCACCTTCTGCAGCCCAGTGCCTAGGACTCTCTCTTACCAGTGTAACTTACCTCTTCAATGACACATGAGCTCATGCAAATAAAATAGAAGTCCCTAGATTCAGTGGGGTTCCAGAGTCCTAGGACACCCTAGACATTCCAAGAGGGAATAACCTTAACCTTCAAGAATAACCTTCTAGAAGCAATGCTTCACATCTTTGAGATTCATGTTTAGACTCCGATTGGACAACTGATTGGACAAGCAGGTGTTCTGGTCATAAGAAAGGGTGCTGATGGGTAGTACACTGATGCAAACCATGGCTGCAGCCAGCCCCTAAGGGGAGCACACACAGCAAGCTGGTAATCTCACATTTCTATACAAGATAATATGTTTACATTTAAAAGCAACAGTAATATGTTAAGAAGGTTACTGTTAACAAAGTGCCTGTGCCATATAATCTTGTTTGATCTTTATAATATTCCTGTAAGTCCAGAGGACAACACTTATGCTGAATAGTTAAATAAATTGCCCAGGTCAGAGAACTTGTAAAGGCAGAACTTCCCAGCAGAAGGCCCCGTGTTCTTCTCACACCCCTATAATGCTTTCTGCCTCAATGCCTCTGATGGTAAGAAGAAAAAAAAAAATATGCTTCACAGTGACATTAAAGATGAAGAAGGAGCCAGCATGGCACCATGCCTTGAAAGAGATCAGACTTCCATTTCTGAATAAAACCATCTAATTTCTATTTCTAATATAAGCCAAATCTCTCATTGACTCATTCACAAATTTTAGAAAAAAAATAAATAAACCATGAGCCAGAGCAACTGAGAAAATAAGCAAAAGTGCGGAGGAGTGTGGAAATTTCATTTTTAACAATATCTTTTCCGGAAATGGAAAGCCAGACAAGGCAGTAATCCCTAAGAGGCTTGTTTGGATTCCATTTCAAAAACAACAAAAAAAGTTAAAAGAAAGAATGTGTTGGCCTGTTACAAATTATTTACATCCACAGAGATAAAGGGAGCACCCAAACACAACTAGAAAGGCACTGAGCAGGAACTCAGAAACTCACTGAGCGGAGAGCTTCATCACTGGGACCCTGTATGAAAAAAATTGGTATTTGGTAGAAAGAAAATGGGTTTTATTTAAGTGCTTCTTCCCTGAATTCAACTATTAGAAGGAAACTCTGGTATAGTGCTATATATTTACAGAGTCACTGGACAGATTTTTTTTTTAATCTAGTTATTCCAATCTCTATAAGAAAGAATTGTTACTTAGGGGAAACAAAACAGACCTGTTCTCTGAGAGTTTTGATGGTGTTTTGAATTTCCACTGCAAAATTGCTGAAATCTTGGGCAAACTTTGCTTTTGCCAGAAGTGTCATGTTTCTACCATCTTCATCAATGTACAAGTGATCTTGTTGCCTGTTTATACAAGAAACAAACAAACAAAAATGCTGAAAAATAGAAGTTGCATGGTAAAAAATCAATAAATATTCCTCAGGCATTGGAATGTACAGGTCATTGTGACTGCTGCTCTGTGTAGTCATAGAAAGATGTGACTAGAATTAGAAATTAATATTGAATGACATATAAGAAGATAACCAGAGTGTCACATTTCTTCCACATAGTTTGTTCAAAATGGTAAGGAAGTATTTCTTAGGAAATAAAAGGAATGCCATGTAGTATTACATATCTATTTGACATATTATTTAGACCTCAAATTATGTCTTTTGCTAAAAATTGTTCATTTCACTTCACAGTGAAAAAGCAGTAACAAATTGAATATTATATATTATGTAGCACCCAGGTAGGAAAATTCCTTACTCTATTATAAATTCATGGCAGGAACTAAATTAAGATAAGAATACAAGTCTGACAAAAATCTAATCTTAAATCAAATGTAAAACATATTATTAAAATATTTTATATATATTTGATTTAGTTGACATATTATTCATGTCTGAAGTTTTCTTTCTTTTTTCCCAAATTTTGCTTAAAGGTCTTCTTTGTGAAGAAACCATTGTAACTTTCAAAATTGTTCTGCTTTGTTCTGTTTGATATATGCCTTCCATTGTTCAGTAAGAAAATGACTTGCCAGATATAATACATCCTATGAGCTTGTAAAACAATTCATAAGCCAAGGATATATTACAGAGCTTACATCAGAGAGGGAATTTAGGGAAAGGTAGCATTGAAAAGGAACAGAAGTTACCAATGCCAGTTACTTAGTCACTAGATCAACTCTATGTCCCATAAGACACTGAATTAGAGGCACCACAAATCACCACAAACCAGCTTTTACTATGGTGCTGTGTTCAAATCAATTTAAGTGTACAAATGTTTATATGGATGACATTAGGAACAATGGGTAATTTTAATTGCGATTATTTGACACTTTTGTTTTCTTGGCACTCTCTCCTGTAAATTATCAGTGTCGAATCAAAGGAGATTTAACGACAAGGAAACCTGGACGATTGTATAAAGGTATAACCAAGAATGTAGGAACATAGGGAATGGTTGATATTGGCAAGACCAGATTATACAATCACACGGCATTCACAATTGGACAAGTATGTGTTGGGTGTAGGTTATGTAACAGGCATTATGCTAAGATACATGTGAGGGTGCTTTCCCGTAAGTAGGCTGCTAAACGTTTTCTCAGAAAAGACTGACTGATGAGCAAGAAGAAAATACAACATTTGTATGAGGAAGACAAGTAAGAAGGTAAAGACTCCTGCCTGGGGTGGGAGTGGGATGGTGGGATGAGTTAGGGAAGCTAAACAAAGCAGACCAAAGTTCTTCATTTACTTCAGGGACCATGCAATTCTGATTGCTCTCTCCTAGAGGCCACATTAATTCATTCAATGCACCCAGCAGTGCCAAGAGACACTTAAACCAGCCCTGTCTTTCATATGAGAATACTGTAACTTATTTGTTATTACATCTGTAGATATAACTATTAAATTGCACAGCTGGATACAAATCAGGACTTTAAAAACAAAATTTAAAAGTCCTTTCTTACCCACTACACAGACATTTTAGGCTTATAGTATTTGTGTTTTAGACAGTGTGGAAAGAGGAAAGGGAGACAAGGATACCAGCTAGGGAGATTATTGGGCGTGGAGGTAGGAAAGGTAGGGGAAGGATGGAAGGAAAAGTCAGACAGTATGAATACTGCTATATTTTAAATTCTTATTTAAAACATGAAACTCGGGACGCCTGGGTGGCTCAGTTGGTTAAGCAACTGCCTTCGGCTCAGGTCATGATCTTGGAGACCCGGGATCGAGTCCCACATCGGGCTCCCCGCTCGACGGGAGGCCTGCTTCTCCCTCTCTCACTCCCCCTGCTTGTGTTCCCTCTCTCGCTGTGTTTCTCGCTGTCAAATAAATAAAAAATCAAAAAAAAAATAAATAAAAAAAAATAAAACATGAAACTCAGCATAGACTTTGTAAGAAAAAAGTTATATTTATCAACTTACACTCATGAACAGTGTATTGAAAAATGGCTCAATTTGTGACTGAGAGAGAGCAAATGCAAAAAAGATGAATATGCAGAGAAAGTAAAAGTAAAACCATAGCTGAGTGATCTGTACACACTAAATGAGGGAATTTTCCCCTTTTTGATCTAAAGAAGTCTTGAGCATAATAGAACTCTCTGCAAAGGATTACTGAAGTGTGTATACTTAGAAGAAAAAACAAGCTGGTATTATCTTTTTATTTTCATATCAACAATAAGCGGGGCTTGAAATTGCAAGGCTCATGTTTGAGTAAAATTTGATGAGACTGGCAGAAGACTAAAAGTGAAATCAACCAATCTGTAGCTATATGACTAAGACTACAGGTTAGCAGAACGTCCATAAGATCACCATAATCTTAAAGAGTTCAGATAATATTGTACATTAATTATTATCTCAAAACAAGTGAAAGGAATTTTGGGGGGAAAGACTGGGATATGGCTGTAGGGCAGGGCAGAAGGCCAGTAGTGGGTGTTTTGTCCATGCCACAACCATTGGATGTGACTGGAAGACTCAGATCTCTACAACCATCTTGTAAGTAAAAGAGAAATTGCCTGTAAACATGTTGTCCAACATCTATTTCCAATTTTGCTCTGATGAAACGTTTTACGTAGTAGAGTGGATTACAAACCAAATGAAATGCTAAATTAAATAAGGGCCATGTGACTCTTTTCTGCCACTTGAATTATTTAAAGATGGTTCTGACTGGGGCTACTGCTCCTGGCCAACAGCCTGAAGGAGCTCCAGAAACACATGGAACGGATTTAGTTTCCTTAACCCAGAATTTAATGCCTTTCTCTCTCTACCTCAATCTCCTTTTATAAAATATTTTTCCAGAAGGTCATTTAAACATGCCAAGCCTTACCACTCTCCAAACACACCTAACATTTCTTTGCCCCATGGCTTTGCTCACTATTTTTCAGACTAGGAAGCCCTAAACCTTCATCAGAACCTTAGTCTCTTTCTCAAGATCCCACTTGCATAGGCTAAAGCCCAATCGAATTATCCACACCTTGTTCTGAATTGCACAGCATCTTAACCGGATTTAATATCAGTATTATCTGAGCACTTCTGTTCAGAGCATTAACTTTACATAGCATGTGAAAGAATGCTCGGCAGTAGTGAGCACTATAATAGCATTTGCTAGCCTGTCTTTTGTGGTATGCCTATAATGACCATTAGGTGTTTTACATATATATATTCCCGATATAATAAACCCATAAACTGGGTATTATTATGCCCATTTTACAGCTGAGGAAACAGAGACTCTGAAATTTCACATAATTTGTGGTTATGAAGTAGTGGAAATGGTGTGAACCTGTGCCAGAATCTGAAGCCTTTATCCATCTCCCTTATCATGTGACCCATCTTCTCTCCTAGACTATAAATCTTATGAGACAGAGACCATGTCTTGATCATTTCTACATACAAAACAAATTCCCCTTTGTGACTGAGGGCAGGAACTACAAAAATGTGTCTTCAATTTGACTGAATGATAATATCTGGGAGGCTGCTGCAAAAGACAAAGTCACTAGTGTGGTGGTAACAAAGTATTTTCAATGGTGTCTCTCCTATGTGGTTGTGACTTACAAATGTTTATGTTTGTTTTCAGCAATGTAATTATATAAGCATCTACTGAGTATTTACTCAGTGAAAAGGAGTATATACCCATGCTCAAGTCATTGTTTGCAGAAGCTTCCAAGACAATTGTGTGGAGAAACTTTGTAAAGAAATAACTACATATGAAGCTTGTGTATAAGTGTCACAGGAGAAGTCCTAACACATTACAAAGGAATAAGATTGACATTTCTCAAATGTCTAAGGGTTCAAAAATATCCCATTTTGGTCACAAATTAAACCTTCCTAGAAATACACTATACATGAATTAAAATCAACGTAACTTAATAAATATTATTACCTTTCTTAAAAACAATATGTTGAGCTTCCTATTTTCAGAAAGAATTTAAAAAACAGCAATATCCATGATTCGATTTAAGGAATCATAAATAACATTTATGATGTGCAATTTTCTGTACTTTATTGAAAAATATTTATTGCTGAGCATGCCCTGAGAATGATGTTCCTGAGTGAAAAGGAATCCATATATATTACAAAATGTACTTATTTGTTCATCATTGTGTAAGTTATCCTATCTGTTAATGAGTCAATGATGGTTTCTATAGTAACCTTCAAATTGTATATTTAAAGTAAATCTATGGTAAATAACCCAAGGAAATTAGATAATTCTGTACATACCTACTGAGTAGATCACTTAAGTCTTTATCTTTGTCATCAGGATAGCTGTATTGAGCAGAATGTTTCTTTTGAGATTCTGGTGTGAATGCTCTGAACTGTCCTCTATTCCTACAGTCTGTGGGGGAAAAGTATCCACATGAGCATTGTGTGAGATTGGCATCATTTTCCTATCTAGAGTATCTCTTTAATTGAGAGGGGAGATGGATAGCTGCTCAGTCAATTCAATTACGGGTTTCTGGTTTTGCACGTGGCTCCATCTCTATTTTTACCAAAGCAGATGAGATACCAAGGCGGTTTGCAAAGTCTGTAGAGTCTCCACAGGGAAGCAAGCTGAATCTGAGCAGGAATAATGATCACAGGGTACATGTTTTGTTTTGTTTTGTTTTGTTTTGTTTTGTTTGTCTGTTTGTTTTTGTTTCTTACTTAGAGGACTTGAAAATGGGGAAAGGAACAAAAACATGGCAGACAGAATTCTTGAAATTCTGAGCTCCTCAAATTACTTAATCAACACCTGCTACCAATTTGAGGCTAGTTTTGTTTTTTTTTTATGACCTCTACTGCACAATGTGCATATAGTTAACACTATTGTACTGTACACTTCAAATGGTTAGCATAGGAAATTTTATGTTATGTGTTTTTCACCACAATAAAAACACATGAGAATGGTCTTAAAATGTTTGTGTAAACATGAAACAACAACAATGAATATTCTTTAAATTTCATCTGAAAACAGTTGGATTAGAAGCTAGGTATATTGAAAAGAAGAAAAACAATGATGTAGGAAGCTACCTCTCCAAATAGTAAAACTACTATATATAAAGCTCAAAAAACCCCAAACAAACAAACAAACAAAAACAAATTTTTAATGCTGGAGGAAAAAATAGATTGAAGCGGAACATGATAACCATCCCAGAGATTTTCACTATGCACTTGAATCTGAAAGATTACGCTGGACAGCATAAATTAGAGGGAAACAAAGGATTACCTTATAGGTTTTTTGTGTTGGGCAATAAGCAACTTATTTCTTAAGGAAGAGGAAGTAAAGACAGCTTACATCTTCACCTTAGCATATGTAAATTAAAATCAAGAGGAATATGTCCCATGATAAAATGTTAAGCAAAGTTGAGGATAAAATATGAGTTGATTTTTTAAAATAACAAAATAAACAGCAAATGTTATAAAATTAGACATGAAAGAAAAGTAAAACTTTGTTAAACAATATGAACTTATCAGTATTAAAACATATGGAAAATCAACTGAAATGACATGTCAAATGGTGGCAGGGCTGTGTCTAGAATATTGTTATGATTGTTATTTCTTTTTTCTTATTCTACCACTATGCTTTCTTTTGTCCCAGTGTTCAATAAGCAACAGTCATAATTTATATAATTTTAAAAAAGTAAATGTAAGTAAGCAGAGAGAAAGGGGTTTTTCCAAAGTCTGAGTCACTTCAGTGGGCTGAGCCCGGGGACAGGTGCGAGACTTTGGACAATCAAGGAGGAACACGGTAGTACAGAATTCTTCCTGGATGCGGAGAAGTACTCAAGAAGGGAGGTAGAACTGTGGCAATGACAAAACTACCAAATTGGGCAAGACTTGCCAGTGAACTGGTGGGAAATACATGCTGTTAAAAATGTTATGTGTGTTACTTTTGAAACTATATTATTGAGACATTATAGGTAAAGCTATGCAGTATACTAACAGATCTATACATGCCTACTTTTACACAATTATTTCAACCTAGAACCTTATCAGTAACCAATAATTCATAAATATTTGCATATCTAGGTGAGAAAAATAGAAATAAAAATGAAAATAAAAAGAACACAACTAACACATAGGGGTTTCACTCATATAATAAAACCAAGCTTTTCTATTTCTGAAAAGTATATAATTTTTGTCAATAAATATTTATGTGAAACTTACTAAACTAAGTTATTGGACTAGGCACAGTAGGGAAAATAAAAATGAATAAGGCATGGTTCTTAGTCTTGAAGAGTTTGCTAGTGGAAAAAACACAGCATTTCCAGTTAAGCCAAATATCTCCCCTTTTAATCCTTATACAAAAAGAAAAAAATTTAGAGAAAGGGGGCTGCAGGTCAACTCACATTATCCATTGTCTTTACTTTTTAGGAAGATAGACCTTTATAATTTATTTGAAAGTGCTAATAAAGTATGCAATGTCATATACATAAATCCCAAAAGCATAGAGTTAGCTGTGTTTGTAAGGTAACAGATATATAGTGATGTACATATGAGAACAGAAACACAGAAGCACTCCCCTGCACCCTTATTCCACCAGAGAATGAATGCTGAGAGTGGAATGAACAACCTACTAGAGTTGCAATAACCAGGCAGCTCTTTTAATGGGACAGTTGTTTTATTTCTGACACCTTTTTTTTTTTAGATCCACCTTGGTATTTATCCCTAGTTATTGCTGAAGAGGAAAAGCATCTTTGATTGCTGAATGTTTGGCTCTTTATGCAAAAAACATCTGAATTGAAACAGTATGCTAATTTGCTTTGGTAATATACCTATGCATATATATCTTGTATCTTATGCATATATATCTTATATAAATATGTATATACACTTTCCCAAACTCTGTTCTTAGGCCTAATATCAATTACTAATTTGAAACTTTATAATAACATGAGATGGGTATTATTATCATTAGTGTTAACTTGAGGAAACTAAGAAAGATTACATTACCTTCTCCAAGGTACTACAGCTTTTTATGGCAGAACCAGGATTTGAATCCCACATTTTGTCTCAAAAGTCTAACCTCTTAATTGCTACACTACAGCAAGGCATGAGAAAAATAGAAATAACAAGATTAAAACTCCTGAATATGTGGTTTATGCAACTTCAATCACTGGGGTGGAACTGGATCCTGAAAAATTCATGAATTGTACCATTATTTGTTAACCAAATGGATGGATGGATGGATGAGTGGGTGGATGGATGGATGAAAAGATCTAGAGTGGAAGATAAAGGAGATGACTTGAATTAATATTGGCTCACAAATATTGTCAAATTTCTGGTCTACATATGACTTAGGGGAGGCATGAAATAAATACAGCAGATACTAATTCAAAACACCATTAGGAGGTGGGGATGAAAATAAAGCAATATGGCTCATTTTCAAGAATCATAATTCAATGTATGTGTGCATGAATACATGTAACTTCCCATTAAATACAGCCTTAGTTGGCCCCCAACCCATCCCTCATTCTTTGTACTATGAATGAACTCCTAGATCTTTGCTGTGTCAAACAATATCCTTCCCTGTGCACATATTCTTCAGTCTCCAGCCTCATTTCTCTCCAAGACACCATTCATGGCTAATCATCCAGCTACAACTTTATTTGGTCTCTCTCACCTGAGTAATAAACACCACAGGTATCATGTCACTATCTCTAAGAAGTCTTTCTTAAATTGCTAGGGCCAGTTCAGAGGGAAATTCATTGCATTCTCTTAGCACTCTGTACATCTGTGTACTACTCTCCATTGGGTAAGGAGAGAATAGAGAGAAGGGTTCTGTCCTACCTACCAGTTTATCCTCACCATGTAGTACAGGACCTTCACATGATCCATGCTGAGTAAATATTTTAATGAATGAGTGAATGAAATCAAAGAAGCCAAATCATTATTTAAAAATATCCTATTATGTGTTGTTTTCTGTGTTTAAGAGTTTGCAGGATTCAAACTACCTGGGTTTATACCCTGTCTTCCTTTTTATTACTTTGGATAAACTATTTAAACTTGTTGACTCCATTCTCTCATCTGTACATAAGAATGATAAGAATTTATCTCATGGAGTTGGTGAGAGGATTAAATGAGTTAAAGGAAGTAAAGCACTCTGAAGGAATGTCATTCACAGATTAAGCTTAAATGTCACTCTTATTTTTGGAAGAAACTTTGGAGGATAAGACGACTGACTTATTTAGTTCATAAGCAACTTTTGCATAATGTAAATTTATAGATGTTTTTGCTCATAAGCATAGAACTAACATTCAAAAAATGTTGAACGAAATAATGAAAAACTTAAGGTAATCTTTTGTAGACAGTTTTTCAAGGTAATTCCAAATGAATTTAAAAAACAATTTCCCTGAAAATAATTGGTATAAACACTTCAGGATCTTTTTTACATTTCTTTATAGTGAAAAATAGCACAGAACAATTTGCGGAACTTGCATGAAAGCAACAATTTTCTTTTTAAAGGACTGTCAAATTAAACTAGTAAAAACGTGATGTCAGTCAGCTTGGCAGTGAGTGCTGAAAAAAGGAAAATTTATTTCAATAGGTATGTAGATTGTAATCATGTCCCTGTGAGTCATATCTAAACTCAGACCCCATCTGGTCTGGCACAGAGATGGACACATGATAAGGAGACATGTCAGGACATGGAGTCATGAACATTAATGATTAATTTAACTAAATCAAAAGATTCTGAACACAAAAAGCTGTTTCAGGCATAGGCCTGGACATTCTGATTTGTTGGAGTGAACTGACATTCCTTGATGAGTAAACAAGTTCAAGTTGTGAATTTGAAGCTGCAGTAGCTCAGGCAATCGTGCATGTTTCCATGAATTGATCAAAACTCTGCAACTGTGGAATATCAGGGTCCTGATGCTGCATTCCACATACTAAAAATATGCCAATGATGATAGGTTTAAAAATTGATAAAAATAGGGGTACCTAGGTGGTTCAGTTGTTAAGCATCTGCCTTCGGCTCAGGTCATGATCCCAGGGTCCTGGGATCAAACCCCGCATCAGGATCCCTGCTTGGCAGGAGACCTGCTTCTCCCTCTCTCACTCCCCCTGCTTGTATTCCCTCCCTTGGTGTGTCTCTCTTTCAAATAAATAAATAAAATCTTAATTTTTTTAATTGACAAAATATATAACACTTTGTTTTTAAGTTATGGTCAACACTTGTTTCTTAACATTTTAGCACGTCATTTGCTGGCAAGAAGAGAAAAGAGAAAAAAGTACAAATAACAATAAAAAGAAACATAAAAATGACAATTTGGGGGAGACTCTGAGAAAAACTTTACTCATTTCTCTGGTTTTATATTGTATTTACACAACAATTAAATATAATTCTTAGTTCCTAGTTTCTATGGAAGAATCAAGTGCATTAACATTCTCTATCTTTATTTTATTTTATTTTTTTAATTTTATTTATTTGACAGAGAGAGACACAGCCAGAGAGGGAACACAAGCAGGGGGAGTGAGAGAGGGAGAAGCAGGCTTCCTGCCAAGCAGGGAGCCTGATGTGGCACTTGATCCTGGGTCTCCGGGCAGGGAGTCGCTTAAAGCAAGCCGAAGGCAGTCGTTTAACCAACTGAGCCACCCAGGCGCCCCAACGTTCTCTAGATGGTGTTTCATCTGAATTAGTGAGCAATGCTGACTGTCCCCACTGTTATTTTGAAGGGAAGGATGACAGCAGGAAACCGCTCATATTTCTTCATTCTCTTACCAGCATTCCATTTTCTTTCTACTTTACATTGCATTATCTATTGCTGTGTAACAAGTTACCACAAACACGGTGGCATGAAACAACATACATGTATTTTTATGGATTGAATTCTGTGCCCCCTTAATTCATATGAAGTCTTAAGCCCCAGTACCTCAGAATGTAACCTTATTTGGAAAAAGGGTCACTGCAGGTATAATTATTTAGATGAGTTCACACTAGGGTAGGGTAGACAGTACAATGTGACTGCTATCATTATAAAAAGGGGAAGCTTGAGCACAGATGTGCACACAGCCACAAAACCATGTGAAAATGGAGGTAGAAGTGGGTAATACAGGAGAATCCAAGGAAAACCATGATGTCAGCAACTGCCAGAAGCTCGGGGAGAGTCAGGGAACAGATTCTCCTTTGTAGCCCTCAAGGGGAACCAACCCCGCTATACCTACAATCCTTCTGTCCTCCAGAATGGTGGGACAATAAATGTCCATTGTTAAAGCAATGCAGCCTGGAATATTTTGTCATGGCAGCCTTAGCAAACTAAAATTTTAATCATTAAAATATTACCTGAAATATTAATTTATTATTAAAATATATGAAAATAAATTAAAATACAATATAAATATTAATGCTTAATAAAATATTCCACTTAATGTTCATTACCTCCCTGACAAAATATTTGTTCAAATGATTTAAAAATGTCTAAGGAGGTGTGCCTGCGTGGGTGAGTTGGTTAACCGAGTGCCTTGGGCTGAAGATGATCTCAGGGTCCTGAGATCAAGCCCCTCCTCCCACTCCTTGCTCTGTCTCCTTCTGCCCCTCCCCCTGCTCATGCTCTCTCTCTCTCAAATAAATAAAATTTAAAAAAAAAAAAGTCTGAGTAAAATTTTTATTTTAAATCTAATCATTTAGTTTTAGACTAGTTGAGTTGATAATGTTGCATGCCAATTTTCCTGAAAGAATTTCAGTTTTTCTTGTGAAATAACATAACATCTTCTGGGAATTTTCTAAGGATATTTGAAAATAAAGTTAATTTTAGTTTATAAGGTACAAAGTTGGATACATCTCTTATAAAGTGATCTCATTAATAAATTCAAATACACTTTCATTAAAGTGTGCTAAATAGATGCTAAGTTATTTCACACATGAGATTTCTAACTATGACACATACAGATTGTGAAATGAAGGTAGACCTTATATCCATTAATGCTTTTCTTTCTTAAATTTAACTTTTAAAAATATTGTTTTTGCTGCTCATGTTTCTGTCTCTTTGTGTGTCTGACTTTTACCTATTGTTCTATATTTGATCATTCTAAATATTTTGCTTATATGTATCTCTTATAATGATATAGAGTTGAAACTGTTTAGGGATACATCTAAGAATTTTTTCTACCTTTAATAATTCTCTTAATACACTGAAACTTCAACTACATCTGAGTCTTACTAGCTTTCTTTAATTTTTGCTCATGCCTCATTAGTTAGTTTCTACATTGTTTATTTTATTTCCCTAGTAATCTGTAGGGCATACATCCTGCCTTTACTGCTAAGTTCTTTATATTTGAAAAGAAATTTCACTAGTTATCAAATACAATCAAATACACTAATAATTCTAAATATAATGAGAACTTTTTTATTTTACAGCAATACTACAAAGAATCAAAAATCAATTTTTGGTATTAAATAGGCCTTTTCCTAACTGAAACAACTTAATGAAACTGTGCTTATTAGCATCCTGCTTCTTTTTTTTTAATTTCTTTATTATTCTTTATTATTTATTTATTTTAGAGAGAGAGAAAGAGCATGAGTGCCAGGGGCATAGGGGGGTGGGAGACATTTTTACACAGACTCCAGACCAGTGCGGACATAGATACAGGGCTCCATTTCATGATTCTGAGATCATGACCTGAGCAGAAATCAAGAGTGCCACCCAGGCACCCCAACAACTTACCTCTGATATGGGAAGGTTTTTTTTCCTACTAGAATGTCATAGATTGCAAATAAAAACAGGATGCTGTGCTTGGAAGGTAACACAATATCCTCAGAACTTATGAAATGTCATTTAATAGATAATGTTTTATGCTATATGTAAACTCAATATTATCAGTAGAGTTTAATTCATTAACAGTATCACCATTTAAACGTATCATATTTTGTATCATTTCAGGGCTATTTGGTGTCCTTTATCCTACTTAGGAGGTTTGTTCTCACCTTGATTTCAACAAGCTATTCATATAAGATATTATGTACTTGCAGAACCAAGGAGAGTGGGAGATGTCCTATGGCGCTCTATTAAAAATAGCAACAACTTTCAAAGACAAACCTGAGAACACTGTTACAAATTAATTGGTTCATTAAAGCTTCATAGGAGTTGCTGAAATCTTACTTCTTTAGTAATACTTTGAAGGCATTTTATAAGTTAAGCATGAAACAGCCATAACATCATGAAATATTGTGGTAATAAAATCAGTCTCTTATGAAAGAAATTAAACTTTCATTAGTTTACAAACATAAGCACAATTTATTTGAACTAAAGTCAAGAGTAAACATAAATATATTTACATTTGTATATAAAATACACTGTATTTAAAATTACTTGATGTTTTAAAGACAGAAATTAATGTAAACTATGCAGCTGGAAATTGCAAGACCAGATGGTTCCATAAACCTCAGTAGAAAATATACATCTGTTGGTTCTTTGTGAAATTGTTTTACTTGAAAGAAGTTTTATTTAATCAAGTGGCATGGTGTCTTAATACATCACCTGCATTAGGTGTTATTTTTCATTTCTAAATGAAATGAAAAAGACATGATCGGAGAGTAAATCATTTTCTGTTTGACACTCAAAGAAATGTTTTATGCTGTATGTAAAATCAATTTTATCAGTAGAGTTTGATTTTTTTTGATCTATGACACAAACAAATGTGCCAATTATAGAGCTTGCTGAAATAAGTAGATTGGTAATAAGGACTTGTGAATATTGTTATTTTCATCTGGGATGTTTACACTATTATGCAAAGACTCTTGATCTGTTGATTAAATGATACGAAAAATTAGTTTAAATTGATGATAAAATGTCAAGAGTGTTGCATTAACAATTTGTTAGCATAGGATTCTAAAAAGGAAGGTCATCCAGCTAAAGAAGAGTTCCCATATTTACCTTAGGTAAAAGGGAGTTGGAGGAAATTATGGAAAGTATAGAGGGATGAAAACTAGCTATGACATTAAAAGGTAAGGTAAGGAAGAACAAAAATGAATCCTGGACTTAGAATTGAGATGTCTGTACTCTATCCCTAGCCCTGCTAATAAATAGTGAGGGTAAGTTACTTAGACTTTTTCAGTTTTTCCCTCCTAATCTTAAAATGAAGTGTTTATGTTTGTTTGTTTTTTGTTTTGCTTTGTTTTGTTTTTGTTTTTGTTTTCAAGTGAAACTATCTCTCAGGATATCTCTCACTCTGAAGATCTGGAACTAAAATAGCTAAGGGAGAAAAAGAACCCAGATTTGTAGCATGAAATGCTTTATGCTTTATAAAGTATGTTAAGTGATATAACATATTAAATCTAAAAATCTGAGAAATCTTGCATTATGTTATATGCAATAAGACTCATTAAATTCATTCATTCTGTCATTTGCTATTTTGATTGCTGTGATCTTTTGTTAATTACAACCCTTGTGAGATTTCCATGTTCCCTTTTCTTTAAAAAAAAATCAAATCAAACAATACTTTGAATACTTGCTGCTTATAAGATAACTTCCACAAAGGAGGCTCCGTTCTGAACCTCTCTTTGTTCTTCATGCTTTTCTCCATATTTTTCATGAGAACTTGATTGTTTCCTAGTATATATGTCATTGAATTATTACTTATTTGCTGGGTGGAATAAGAATAACACCAAATCAAGCAATTTATTCATCTGATAATTATCTTCACAAACTGGCCTAACACTTATATATACTTTGAATCAACCTGTAAGTTGTTTTGGCATTATATAGACAGACACATTGTTGATAGAATAACACTTTCTTATGCACTTAGGAAAACAGAAATTTCATGAACAGTAGGTAAAATAATCTTTGACTAGAATCTTCCATGATTTGAATTAGAATATTGTTTCTTTTATTCTTAGCAATATGAATCATTTCAGAGTGCTATATTTACAGACAAACTCATAAGTATCCTAGTTTTCTGCCATATCACTTGTACTGAAGGCATGTAAATGGTTCATGCAAGCTTGTATCCAGAACCAACATAGAGCTCCCACTTTGCCTCTGCTGTTTTTCCACATTCTCTGGTACTACTGGTAGTAGCACCGGTGCAAATCACGGGCTCCCCAGTGACGTTCAGTGCAGTGCTGGGTGGTACAACAAAGAAAGCAATCTGGGAATATCTAGAACTGGTCCCTGAAGGAGGTCATGCTGGTAGATGGCATCCAATTGTCTTTAGAGTCTTTCACACATATTTAGCTGCAGTTTACTCATGTTGATAGAATCAGAGTCAACACAGCAGACGGTTTAAATCTATGTGTCAAATACAGAAGCTGAGCAGAGAAATAAACCCATAAGGCAAAAAGCATGAAATAGGCAATGACAAAATGGAACAAACAAGATGCCTATAGAAGTTTTCCTACGTTTTTGGAGGGTGTGTGATTTTTGTTTTTCATTTTATCTTTTTTTATTTTTGAAAACTATTTATGTATTTATTTTAGAGAGGGAGAGTGCAAGCAGGGGGAGCTGCAGAGGGAGAGGAGAGAGAGAATCTCAAGCAGACTTCTCACAGAGCACGGGGAGTCCCACATAAGGCTCAGTCCCATTACCCTGAGAACATGACCTGAGTCTGCTTGAGACTCTCTCCCTCTCCCCTTCCCCCACCCCTATTTTCATGCTCCCTCTCTCTCTAAAAACAAAACAAAACAACGCTGCAAAAACCCATGGATTTCATGGGCTTAGAGCCCATGGGATTCATATCTTCCCAGACAAGAGGACAGGGTGTGTGTGAATGACCTAGCAAACAGTTACAATGTGTCTTGCTTTCTCCTTGTGGGAACTCCTAAGGTTCTATATAAGAAGGCTCTTCATCTTCAAAGAAACCAATGTTTTGTGACTGAATTCCAGGTCCGACTTTAGCTTCAGATCAAAACTAGTTTCCCTACAACTTGCTTCAGTATATTTTTAGCTCACACAAGAGATAGCATAAAATGATGAAACAGGAACCCCCATAACCTTCAGCAACCACATCGGCTGGGGAGCAGAAAAAGATCAGGTTTTTCCCCAAGAGCTTAGACCTTGATCAGGATGCAGCTTAACAAAAGGTAGGAAGATAGGTGCCTGCCTGGCCCAGTGGTAGATGCATCATTTTGGGGCCACAGGAACTACAAGGATTCCCCATTGTTGAAGACAGGTTTTCCCTAAGGCTCCCAGTCCCGGGGCCAGGACTCCCCAGGGCAAGCTGCACTGTCTGGGACCCTGCAGACTGGTACAGGGTCAGGGGTTGTGAGAGGGCTGTGCTAAGGCCCTGGGAAATAGTCAGGCCAAGTGCTCCCAAGGGGCCCCAACATCTGGGGAACCACTCAGCCAGGGAAGAGGATTAGTGGCAACTCAGCTCTGGGAAGACTTGATGTCCAGATTTCTGCAGTTTCCCTGATAGCTTCAGCCTTCAGGGCCTGCCAGGGCTCTCTCCTTACAGAAGGTGGAGAGTGACCTACACAGATGGGCTGTCTTCTTGCCTGGGAGGGGCTGATACCAGCCTATGGTGAGGGTTTTTTTGCCATGGAGGTAATGTCAACAACCAGATCTGAATCCCCATGATCCAAGAGAGGAAAAGTAACTGTCCATTCCAGGAACCTGACAGCCAAGGAAAGAGTAGGGGATGCCATAGTCAGAGCATACCCCATGGGATGGAAGAAGCATAGAATTATAAGAGAGGAATTTAAGGCATGGCAAATGCTGCAGAACAAAAATTCCTAAAGCTTAATTAGATGATGTTGGAACTAAGAAATTAAATAGAGAAATTTAAAAGGAGGATGGTTCCTACTGAGACTGAAATTAGTGAATTTGATATTAATGATCATGTACAAAAAGTATATTAGAATATTTAGAAAAAATATAAGAGGTTGAAATAAGAAGGGCAAGGAAAGAAATTTGGAGGGTAAACTGTGCAGACCTAACACCTAAGTATATTTTAAAAGGAAATATATATATATTATAATATCTAAGGAATATATAATTAAGGAAAATGAGATTCACATATTCCTTTGTTTAAGAAAAGTATAAATCTGTGAATTCAGGGCACCCTGGTGGCTCAGTGGTTAAGCCTCTGCCTTCAGCTCAGGTCATGATCCTGGTGACCTGAGATCAAGCCCCACATCGGGCTGCCTGCTCGGCGGGAAACCTGCTTCTCCCTCTCTCACTCCCGCTGCTTGTGTTCCCTCTCTGGCTGTGTGTCTCTCTGTCAAATAAATAAAATTTTTTTAAAAAGTATAAATCAGTGAATTGAAATTGCTCACCAAGTTTGAGACTGAGTGAAGAAAAGTTACATCTAGACATAGTCTGACCTAGTAATATATATATATAAATGGAATGACTTGGGGATATTTATACAGTGGTATGAAGCAAACATTAGTGGATGACACAAAGTGACAAATGACATGCAAAATGAAAACAAAGTCCAACTCCTTGACACCCTAAGATACTCCACTACTTCACTGCCTGCACAAATGCACAGCAACACAGCTCTCTAAGTGACATACAAGTCCCATGTCCATCTTTTAGGTCTTATGCCTTCTATCTACCAAGAATAATAAAGTATAATTATCCAAAACTCAATTGCATTTACAATATTACTGTTTTGGAAAGATTAGGAGTTAATTTCAATGTATTTATGCATTTCAGAGAGGATATTTTGTAGTTAAACTTAAATTTGGAACTTCTGATAATCAGTATTAAGCAGCAGACTATTATTTATGGGAAACAGATAGCCTTGGGAAAAAATTCTTCTTTAAAAGTAATATATAGGGCACCTGGGTGGCTCAGACGGTTAAGCTTCTGCCTTTGGCTCAGGTCATGATCTCAGGTTCCTGGGATCGAGTCCCACCTGGGGCTCTCTGCTCAGCAGGGAGCCTGCTTCCCCTTGTTCTCTGCCTGCCTCTCTGCCTATTTGTGATCTCTCTCTCTGTCAAATAAATAAATAAAATCTCTAAAAAAATAAAAATAAAAGCAATATATACAGTTTAATTGAGAGTCGGTTTGATAATACCTTTCCTTCTAATAAAAATAAGTCACTAAGATTGCTTGGACTATTAAATTCCAAACTGAGCTCTGTTTTTCTCTAAAACAATGAAAGGTAAAACAATTAAATCACTTAAAAATGAGATTATCAGAGGATAGTGAAGAATTCTTCAACAGGAATGGGAACATGAGTAAGACAATATAGTGATTAGTAAAGATAGTGATTTCTAAGTCCTGTAATACATCCATTAGTGTGTCCATTCAATACATCCTTTAATGTTTTAAGAAAGTAACAACTTCAGGTCTGAGCAATGGATACAATGTGGCTGATACAAGCTTTTCTGGCCCCAGTTAATTTAGACAACTACAATGTATGACTTAAGGAAAATCACAGACCAACAATCTACAAAGTACTTGTTCAGTGATTTGAATGATTCCATCTTCCCCTAAATACCTATATGCTGCTGTTAATTGGGAGGTATATAAACCCTATGCCACAAATAAGTGATCCAGTTTTGAGCAGTTACAAAATAGCTTTATTTATAGTCTCTCCTTTTAGGGGCACCTGAGTGGTTCAGTCAGTTAAGTATCTGCTTTCCCCTCAGGTTGTGATCCTGAGGTCCTGGGATGGAGTCCTGCATCCAGGTCCCTGCTCAGTGTCTGCTTCTCATCTCCTTCCTCTCACTCATGTTCTCTTACTCTCACTTCAAATAAATAAAATCTTTTTTAAAAATAAAGTCTCTCAGTTTAAAGAATGTCTTTTAATTAAGTTTTCTGAAAAAAATTATACTTGTTGGCCAAAAAGTACAAGGAAATATAAAATCTGCATCTACTTACAAAGGTTCTCATTATAGACATGTTCAGATTCCTTATATTATGACTTATTTGTATCCTGAGGTGTATTTATATCCTTAGGTGATTTTGCTCCCAAAATGACTTCAGAGCATTGTATTAAGGAAGACATATGCTGCCATGAGGCCAAGCATGGTTTTGAGAATGACAGTGCCATAAGAGAAGACACTTCACTTTTCTTTTCTTTTCTTTTCTTTCTTTCTTTTTTTCTTTTTTTAAGATTTTATTCATTTGACAGAGAGAAACACAGGCAGAGAGGGAACACAAGCAGGGGGAGTGAGAGAGGGAGAAGCAGGCTTCCCGCCGAGCAGGGAGCCCGATGCAGGGCTGGATCCTGGAACTCTGAGATCATGACCTGAGCCAAAGGCAGAGGCTTAAACACTGAGCCACCCAGGCGCCCCACACTTCACTTTTCTATCCAACTTCTTGTTAAATGTTTACTATTGGTTAAATAATTTCCAGGGTTTTTTTGAAACCCTATCAAAGAAAGGGCATTCTTACTATTGCTCAAGACCACAAATTAGGCTCTTAAGAATGCTTCACATATTCAAGTTCCCTCCTTCCCTTGTCTGTTAAGTTTTTGCAATGCATTTTCCAAAACAATATCGCCAATAACAAATGCATTGCAATTTAAGTAATGAGAGGATCTCCCCTCTGGATTCTGAGATGTCTGAATTTGATAGTACATTGGAGCAACAGGACTGAAGGAGAAGAAGGGTGGAAGAGGCTGGGTGCCTTTGTTGGTGCCTGCCCACTCACTGTTCCAAGCACCTGTCCTATGGGTGCTCAAAGGAGATTGTGCACACACAAAAAAAGAGCTGAGGCTTTCAGGTTGACTATATATAGGTTTAAATCCCAGCTGGAAGACCTCAGAATATGCATTTAGCATCCAGGAACCTCATTTTCCTCATATGTGAAGTGGGGACAATGATACTCACCTCAAAAGACTCAGAAAGATTATGAGGCATTATGTATGAATCACCTATCACAGGGTTGGTGGTGTGAGCATCTAGAAAAGGCATATGTGGGCATAATGGGACCACAGCTTTTGCTTCCTGGACTTGAATCATTGCTTCCATCCAGAGCACAGCTATTTTCATCATGGCCCACACTCTGTCATCCTGTCTATTTTTAACTCCTCTCAATGGGCTTAATGCCCAGTCTGAGGACTGCAGAAAAAGCAAGAGGAGTGTTACTACTTGCCATTCATCTTGCTTTTCACATTGCCTCCCTTGGGCCCATGTTTTGGAGAGCTGGAAATATTTCATTATTCCTGGCCATAATCACCAAGAGTTTGAGGTGAGGAAAAGTACACCACCTCCTCACAGTACTAAATGACTTTCTTCTCTTCCCCATAAAACCCACCATAGAGAAAAAGAAAACTGCAACTCAGATATCACTGTGGTTTTGGTTCAACATTCTCTCCTATTTCTAGTACTTGCTTTTCCCACTTAGGAATGTTTGGGGCTAATAACATCTCCTCTCCTGTGAATGCTAAGTACTATTTCTATGATGGCAGCTGCATTTTTCTTCTTAGAGCACATCAGAGCTCCCCCATGACCATAGCCTCTATATGTGGCAGGCACGAGGCCACTGTGTGGCCCAAGTGTTGGTAAAGGCAGAAGAGACACCAGTGTAGTATCATGAGAGAGATATGTGCTCACATGTGGAACTACAGCATGTTCTGCTCAGAACCAGCAAGCTCTTAGTTCATTTCTAGGTGTCAGCTGATATACATCCTTTCCCTAGCCATAGGTTACCACTTACTCCAAGTTATTTGACACTCTTAAGCCATGTTCTCCTCATTTATTAAAGGAAAATAGAGCCACATTTCTTAAAAGATAGTGTGGTGACAAAATAGATGCATATAAAGCACCTTAGGTAGAGTTTAACTCATAAAAGGTGATATGGTAGATGTATGTTGTCACTAGAGAAAGTTCTCTAACCCTATCAAGACATCCCCAAATTTCCAATGAACATGGATGCATCATTGTATGGAGACCAAATAGTCTAAATTAGCTGAGCTACTATAATTTTTTCTCCTCCTTATGGTTAACTGACCACCACCAACCTCCCTGGCCCCAGGAATCAGATATATCCAGTACCAAATTATTGGAGTTTTGATGTTTGGCATAGTCATCTGAAGGTCAGGGAGAACCAGAGACCAGATTCGTCACAGAGTCCCATCCCACCCCTTCCAGCTCTCCCAGGCCTCTCCCTACTCTGCTGGGCCCCTCCCTCCCTGACAAATCCCTCCCCTCACCCTGACCGGGCTGGTCCTACTCTGAGGAGATTGGATCCAAATGGAGGAGGCTGGGAGGTGGAACCTTTGGCCTTCCTGTTGTCCTCTCCAAAGTCCATCTGATTCCTAAAGGGAAGAAGACCTGCTCTCATGTGTTTTCCTCCATGCATCTTTGTTAAAGAAGCATAGTCTTTGATGCTAGAAATCACACAAGCGTGCACACATGCAAATCCAGACAGGGCCAATGGTGTCCTCACTGACCTTCACAGCAGTCTTGCCACACTCGCAGGTCGACCTGTGGTATCTCACTGCAGCTGAGGTAATCCTGCGGGTACTGTGCCTTCACGAAGACATCGGCCTGGACTTGCTGGATGTTGTCACCATTGTCACAGAGCACGCGGCCCAGTGATGCCTGCTTCAGCTGAGTGAGCTGTGCTGGAGTGAACACCCCAGGGTTCTCATACCAGAACCTGGGGGTCAGCAAGGAGAGGCATAGAGTGAGGGTCTTGGGCAGAGCACTGCACTGAGCTGTATGCAGAGCAATGATAAAAGCACAGAAGAGCTCAGCAAAAGAGAAGCATATGGAAAGGATTATGTTTGTTCTCCAACTAAGCATATTTGAATTGCCTCCAATTTTTATAAAGTTTGTAAATCCCATGCTTTTGAACTATCACTTTCTATTCAAGTTTTACAAAATGATTCAAAGTAAAGCTTTTTAAAGATTTAAAAGATTTTTTTAAAAAGCCCATTTTCTAATCTAACATTTTATAAACTGGCCTTAGGAATTACCTGAATAATTTAATATTGACATGTTTGCCTAAAAGGGAAATGTTGCTTTGTAATTATTAATACACACTCATTTATTATATCCATTGGTTAGGTAGAATGACTACATTTGATTTCAAATGAAATAATACAGTTTAAAAAACACTATTAAACTGAGACCTTGTTCATTCCTTCAGGAAGTATTTCAGTACCAGATGCCAAGTACTTTTCTCATGTCAGGCATACAATACATGATAGGAAGCAAAAGACTGTTGCCACTCACATGGTATATGGGCTGACTTGTGTCCCCTCAAAATTCATACTCTGAAAATCCTAGCCCCCATACTCCAGAATGTGACTTTATTTGGAGATAGGTCCATTAATAGGTAGTGAAGTCAAAATAGGTCATTAGAGTGTCATGGGGGAATTAAGGTCATAATCCAATATGACTAGTGTCTTATAAGGAAAGGACATATGGACACAGACAGGTACAGAGGGAAGACCATGTGGAGAGAAAAGGAGAAGTTGGCCATCTACAAGCCAAAGAGAGAGGACTCAGTAGGGACCAACACTCCCAACCTTGATCCAGACTCCAGAACTGGGAGATCATACATTTGTTGTTTATGCCACCCAGTCTTTTGGACTTTGTTATGGTAGCCCTAGTAAACTAATACAAATGGGAAAGACAGCTTACTCCAAAAAACCAATACTTTCCCAAATTTGTTTAGTTTTTAACTACATATATTCTTAAATTATTATCAATTAAACCTATTAGCTCAACTATGTGTTGCAATAAATCCAGAGTGCTAAAACTAATTTATGAAAATTAAAATGAAATATTACGCTGTGAATGTTTGCCAATGTACAATAAAAGGAATTAAATCTGTTCCTACTTTCTTTAATATAATTCATAAGTAGAATAGATTGGGAAGAAAAAATTTAAGTAAAGAATAATTTTCAGTATAACTTGAATTAAAAACTAAGTTCTATGCAGTGTTTTAAGTCCTATATATAGCATATATATAGAAGATATCTATCTATAGATAGATAAATGATAGATAGATAGATAGATGATAGATGATAGATAGATAGATAGATAGATAGATAGATAGATAGATAGATAGATGATAGATCAGTTCTGCAATAATATAAAATGTTGAATTGTCAAACAGATTCACAAGAACCCTAGCTCTTACTCAAGACTATACTAATGATTCAAAAGATAAAGTGAGTGTCTGGAACTCATTTGGTTCAAGTATAGAAGAGAGCTAATAGTGTGTCCCATAACAACCCAGTGGGGGTTGATTTTTTCAGTTTTCTTAGTTTTTATACTTGTTTAGCCTTGCAAAAAAGATATTACATGAACTTACATCTTCTGCTGTCTGTCATAATTTCATAAATTCAAGTTGATTTACAATAAACACTTTAGACAAACCAAGAGATTTTTATGAAGAATTCCAGTTATCTTCTGCTGGTAAATGGCCCTAGCACAGAGTTTTGCAAAGAAGTCTGGTATTGGGTCAATAAGTCTTCCATGAATATGAGAGAATGGAGCTGCAGGCCAGCTGTCAACTCCTGCACTGCTAATAACATTTACAGTTGCCACAATCTATGTTACTACTGTTAATCAGACTTTATGGATGTGGCAACAGGTTTCAGAAGCTATGTTTCTTAAAGTTAAATAGTTGCTACTGTTAATCAGACTTTATGGATGAGGCAACAGGTTTCAGGAGCTATGTTTCTTAAATAGTTGCAAGTAAATGTGTCCAGATTTAAACACATGATAATGAGTCTAGTGAATCCCTTTAACCACTGACTTCTATGTCTTTCTTAGATAGTCTATTTCTTTTTTTCCTTACAAAGATTTACAAAAATTTACAAAAAGGAATGCTATCTTATATTATCAGTAGTCAGAAAAATTCTGTGACCAGATATTATTTGTTATTTCTCACATTCAAAGTATTTTAAATCATAGAAAACATGGAATCACACTTTAATGTTATTGTATACCTATATTTGAGAGCAAAAACCAATTTTGTTATCTTTGATAAGTATAACAAATAAATCTTCACCTATCTCCATCTCTTAGCCGCTGAAACTGGGTAACAAACAGGCACATAAGTGTTGGTCCCACTCTTGTACCAGGGATCAGGTCTTCAACCATGAGGGCGGGCCAGAAGTCAATGTTGCCTGGCATGCCGTACAACCTGAAACAAAGATGTGCAGACGTCATATGCTGGATTGTGAAAGTGACAATGGCAGTACTATTTATACAAATACTGCAGAGCATTTTTTTTAAAGTTATACACACTAAAAAGAGAGGCAAAGATTATTCTTATTCCCATTTCACAAGTAACAACTTTGAGATGATAGAAGAATTCAGGGATCACCTAGCTGGCCAGGGAACAGAGCAGTGACCTAACCAAGAGCATTTAACACTAGTCATGTAACATCCACTGTGTTCTTCTTTATAAAGACTCTATGAGTATAAGGAATATAACTGTGTGTGTGCATGTGTGTAGATCTATATCCATCTAATTCTTTCAGAAACATGTAACAGATAAACTAATTAACTGTTAAAAATGTCCATGTCAGTGTATATGGTAGGTAGGTTAAAAAGAGTAAAAAAATAATTCAAGGAAATAAATTAATGTGCCAGACAAATTTTTTCTTGCTAAAAAGACAATGATACTTGATTTGGGATCTGAAGTGATTTTTTAAAATTAAAAAAAGCCATAATGCAAATGACAATTAAGCCAACAGTTTTGGACACAGCATCCATTTAAAGAAAGAAAATAAGACCAATACCTGTGAAACCCCTTATGAGAGCAGCTGAGACTGTTTTCTCCTTGTCCCTAAGGATAAACGTGGGAACAACTTGGCCTGTCTCCATATGTTACTTTAACGTTTTATTTCATGTGTATGATTCCACAGACTCCATTTAGTTCAGGTTCATATGTTTTAACCTTGACACAGATGGAAATATCATGTTCATACTTGCTTTGTTTCACTCAACAGTTTATTTGGAGATTCATTTCTGTTTTTGCATACATATGCTTCCTTTTGTCTGCTCTGTAATAGCCTATTGGGTATTCTCCCAATTTAGTTGTCTGTTCTATGGTGATGAATATTTTGCTGTTTGCAGCTTTTTACTATAAACATTCTCATATATGTTTCTTCATGTGAACAAAGGTCTTTGTAGGCCAGGCATCAGCAAATTTTTACAATGAAGGATAATGTAAATATTTTCAGCACTGTGGGCTTCATTTTGCAATTATGCAACTCTTCCCCTTTTCACAAAAGCAGCCACAGACAATACATAAAAAATGGACACAGTTTTGTTACAATAACCTTTACTTTCAAGATCAGGTAGTGGGTTAGATTTGGTCGCTGGGCTTTGGTTTGCAGATCCCTGCTCTAGAAAATGCTGATGCTAAAGCTTCAAATGCTGAGTGGGGAGCATGGCACATTAGACAGTAATAGGTAATGCCAAATGGCTGGCCAAAATAGATGTGTAGTTCATACTCTCCTACTGGGCGTAGAGAAGTTCTGTGATGCATCTTCAATTTTAATTGATAGTGTCATTGGCATATAGAATTTATTCTGCATTTTTTTTTGTTTGCTTGTTTAGTCAAATCTCATTGCTGCTGCCCTTCTTCTCCTTCCCCCCACCTCCTACTTCCTTTCCTTCCCCCTTGTCTCCTCTCCATCCTTCCCCTCCTGCTCCTTTTCCTCCTCCTGCATCTTTTTTCTTAATTTCTGATGATAGCTGGGCCTTTTATATCTCTAAGTAGTTGTTTGAGTGTTTGAGTGCTTGTTTAATTCAGATTCAAGTGTTGTATTACAGATTCCTTCTGTTTCAATTACTTTTTACCCGGGAGAATTTTTCTCTGAAATGTTTTGATTTGCATTTTTGTTTTCTTGTTACATAGCTTTATTTGAAATAAGATTTCTCTCTCTCTCTCTCATTTCTAGGCATTTCATGAAATGGATTTCTGGTTCAGTAGCATGATCTTCTATTACTGCAGCAAAGTACAGCATCTTTGATTGATGTATTGGTGAGAATGGGAGACAGTAGGCATTGGTGTCTCTTTCATTCTTGCAGCATCCCTAATTCCATTCTGCTTTGGCTTCCTATGTGTAGAAGGGGTGCTATCCCTTTTTTACTTATCTTTTGTCACTAAAACATAGCTACCTCTTGTTTCCTTCAGCTCTGTGATGGGGGTTGTAGACACCCAGGTTCCAGAGCTACCTTTGGTGATGTAATACTTACTGTTGAACTGTGTCCCTCTGGAGAGATTTATTTTTTTATAGTTCATCTATATTCCCTGATCCTCTTTCTTTTGTGCACAAAGATTTTTAAATTCTCCATCCTTCTCTCCATGCCCATAGACTTGCTATGGTAGTGGAGCTTCAATGGCAGCTCTGTTGGAACTTGGTGATTATTTTCAAACTTAAAGTAACTTGAAATTCATGCCATTATTGTCTCCTACTAATTCTGAATGCATGAGTCATTTGTTATTTGGTGTGTCCTCTTCATCTGTCTCATAGTTCTGTAGGAGATCATGTTAAGAGATTTAAAATCAGATGGCCACTTGTTATTTTTCTAAGACTAACTTGAAAATATGCTTACTTTGTAAAATTTGTGCTAATCTGATGGGTGTGAAATAGATTTTCCATTATCATGATTAACTATTTAGTTGAGCATCTGCTATATATTGACTGGGTATCCCTTTTTTGATATATATATAAAGCGCCCATTCATATCATGTCTTTCTACCATTTTTCCATTGTTCTATGGTTTTCTGTCTTACTTTAGGAGTGCTGTATATATTCTGGATGATAATACACTGTTATCTATGTTCAAATGTATTCCTCAAATTTGGGACTTTTTAAAAAAAGATTTATTTATTTTCTTATTTGAGGAGGAAGAGGCAGAGGGGGAGGGGGAGAGGGAGAGTCCCAAAAAGATTCCCACTGAGTGCAGAGTCCAACTCTGGACTTGATCTCAGAACCATGAGATCATGACCTCAGCCAAAATCAAGTCAGATGCTTAACTGACTGAACCACACAGGTGACCCAATGGGACTTTTTATATTAATTATTCCCATTATGTTAGACTTTGATGAAAATATTGTCTTCATTTTAGGTCAATTTTATCAACTTTTTACAGGTTTTTTGTTTTTAAAGATCTTATTTATTTGACAGAGAGAAACACAGCCAGAGAGGGAACACAAGCAGGGGGAGTGAGAGAAGGAGAAGCAGGCTTCCCGCGGAGCAGGGACCCCGATGTGGGACTTGATCCCGGATCTCTGGGATCATGACCTGAGCGGAAGGCAGTCGCTTAACCAACTGAGCCACTCAGGCGCCCCTATCGTTTTTAACAATGTAAAAAATCCTTTTCTTCCCCAATGTTGTAAAGATCCTTTATTTTTTTAAAGTTTTAAACTTTGCCTCTCAGACTTAAGTCCCTCATCTATTTGTAATTGATTTTCATATATGATCTGAGGTAGGAATCCATACTCATTTTTATCCATGAAGAGCCAATTTTTACTGAACCACTTCTCATTTCTCCCTAATTTGTCTTGCACTACTTTAAAATATCATGATTCCACACAGGAGCACATTTTTGCGTGTGGCTTTCTATTCTATTCTATCAGCCTATTTTTCTATTCTTGAGTTAATATCATACAATATTAATTACTAAAAGTTATATAATAAATGTTGCTAACAGAATATCAAATCACTCAATTAGATTCTTCTTAGCCATTTTATCTACCAAGTTAATTTTAAAATCAGCCCATTAATGCTACAACAAAGCATTATGAAGATCTTAATTAGAATTATAATAAATACATCATTTTAGAGCAATACTGACACATTTGAATTATTGACTCTTACTCTTCCTGAACAAAATCCATGTCTCCATTTCTTTTCTCTTTAGTAACTACCCAGAAAGTTCTCTAATTTTCTTCCTAAAACATTGCACAGCTTCTGTTAATCTTTTCTTCTCATCTGGTATTGCAATTTTATTTTTCTTATATTCCTTTTAGTTTACTATGTACATAAATTGCAAAAGAATTAATTATGACAGTTTTATTTGATCATTTCCAGTATTTATTTTTCTTATTTTATTGCCTTGCTATGGTTTTCAATACAATTTGAATATTAATCATGGTAGTTGTCATCCTTGTCTTATTCATGTGATTAAATGAAATGCTTTTACATTTAATCAGTTGCAGTAGATTTTTTGAGATGCTTTTTATTAAGTCAAGGTGTCCCATTTTCCTAGAATACTACTAAAAGCTTTTCTGCTTTTCTGAAAATCAAGAGGGATGCTGCATTTTTACCTGGAATGTTTTTTTTTTTTTCTACAAACACTGAAGTTATCATTTCTTTTTCTTGATGACATAAATTCTATGAAAATTATAAATTTGTCATATTCAATTTTTCTACCTGGATTTTTAATGTTTTGCTTAGAAGTTTTTATCTAGGGCCCCTGGGTGGCTCAGTCAGTTAAACATTTGCCTTCAGCTCAAATCATGATCTTCAGATCCTACAACTGAGCCTGACATCAGGCTCCCCACTCAGCAGGGGGTTTTCTGCTCTGTCCCCTGGCTAGTGCTCTCACTCTCTTTCTCTCTCTCACTATCTCTCAAATAAAGAAATAAATAAGTTTTTATCTAAAGCTATATAAGATACTGTCTTATAAAAGTTCTTTTCTTCATACTGTCATTGTTTTTTGTTTTTGTGTTTTTTAAATGTCAAAATAGCACTGGTCTCTAAAAGTAACTTAATTAATATTCTGTGTTCCCTGTTTATGTATTCTCAGAAAAATTTCATGGGCCTTAGGACTTTAGGACTAAATTGAATACTACGTTTGATTTCAAGAACATGTGTCCAAATTGATTATGAAAGCATCTTTCCCGTTAAACTTATAACATCTAGCATATTTTGCCACAGCATTTGGTTTCTTTATATTGTTGTGTTCCCTGCCCTACATATTCAACAAGATAAGTCAAAAAAATTGTCACTTAAAAGTAAATTTTAGGGGCGCCTGGGTGTCTCAGTTGTTAAGTGTCTGTCTTTGGCTTGGGTCATGATGCCAGGGTCTTGGGATCGAGCCCCACATCTGGCTCCCTGTTCTACAGGAAGACTGCTTCCCCTTCTCTCACTCCCCTTGCTTGTGTTCTTTCTCTGGCTGTTTCTCTCTCTGTCAAATAAATAAAATCTTTAAAAAACAAACAGATAAACAAACAAAAAAAGTAAAATTTAACTGTTGTTCTGGGTTGAATTATGTCCTCAAAGAATGACCAAGTTCCTGTGATTGCAGTATAATTTGAAAGTAGGGCCTTTGCAGATGCAATCAAGTTAAGATGAGGTCGGCAGGGTGGGCTTTAATCCAATATGAATACACTGTTGCCCTTATAAGAAGAGGGAAATAGGGATACAGACACACAGTGAGAACACCCTGTGATGACAGGGGCAAATTCTGTGCTACAGACACAAGCCAAGGAATGACGAGGATTGCTTGCAAACCGCCAGAAGCTAAGAGGTGAACGACTGGCCCTTGTAGGTTTTAAAGGGATCATGGTCCTGCTGACACTTTAAATTCAGATCCAGTTTGTGGTACTTTGTTAGGGCAGCGCTGGGAATCTAAAACAATTATCAGCTCCCATAATTCCATACAAAAGTCACTCCTAATTTCTAAAGCAGTCTCCTGCCAAAATATTCATTGTCTTGTTATCATGCTTATTTTTGTAATGTAATGTAATTCTGATAGTCCTTGAATTTACATTAAATTAATGTCTTAGACTCTGTAATAAAGACAATGCAATCTGAATGGTTAAAATGACATACAGCATATGGTAAATAATGGTTAATCCAAATAAAAAGTTAAACAAGGTGAAATTAATGTCTATGAATTGTTAAGAGGTCATGCAAGAAATAGTAGTTTGAGGTTTTAAAAATTAGAACATTGAACTTTCCTCAATAGGGTAATCTTGGTTTTGTTAATTTCAATCTTTTGATACTTATTTGCTCTTCAGCTCTTCATTCCTATCCTTATTGTAACTTATTGCTTTTGTTATGGCTCACCACATAGCTCCAATAAATACTAAGAGCCTTTAAAGATACTTTAGTCTGGGTACCATATTGAGTAATTTATTAATCATATATGGCTTATGTTTGAAATGATAACAATAATGAGCTCCAGCTTCATTAGAGGGAAGTCTAAAATCAATGAGTTCTTAAATATTTTTTTTTGCTGATTCATCTACATTACTCAGGAGAATGTTAGCTCTATTTTTTTTTAAATTTTTAAAATTATAGACATTGTACCTCTTCTTTCGGTTATAATTAGTCCCTAGTAGGAATATAAAGCAGCTTCTATGTTTAATTACTTTGGTATGTCAATTCACTTCTTAGATTTCCTCCCCAAAGCTAATACTCAACATTTATTCCATACTTGAAAATAACAATCCAACATAAACGTGGCATGGTTATTGATAAGGAAAACAAAGGCAAGAAAAATGTAGCTTAAATTAAATCTCCTAACAGCTTGCAGCCCACTAATAGATACCTGAAACTTGCAGAAAACGAAATTCCTCAAGGAACTCATGGCTGCCTTAGTGCCTCAATGCTTATGTTTTATTAAAGACTAAAAGTAGCCTTATCTTAATAGCAGGTGGCCCCCAAGGTCCTAAAAGCCTTGTTTCCAAATTTCTTAAAGATTTATGCTCTCCCTGACCCCCACTAACTAAAGAGTATATAATCAGTCACACCTCACCATCTCAATACAGCTCTCTCTGCCAATGGGTCCTATCCACGTGCTATAATAAAAACACCTTTCTGCACCAAAAAAACATCTCAAGAATTCCTTCTTGACCATTAGGCTTGATGAACCCACATCAGTAATGAGTGTAAAGAGTTATATAATCCTAGGGAAACTGGGTAGCTCAGCCAGTTAAGGGTCTGCCTTCAGCTCAGTCATGATCCCAGGGTCTTGGGATTGAGCCCTACATTGGGCTCTTTGCTGAGTGGGGAGCCTTCTTCTCGCTCTCCCTCTGCCCCTCCACCCACTTGTGTGCTCTCTCTCTCTCTTTCTCAAATAAATAAAACCTTTTTTAAAAAAAGAGTTATATAATCTGAGATAGCATCTGATCAGCACTGCTTCTGAGAGTGACAACAGTGTATGCCAACCTCCTTTTTATTGAGTGCAGGAACTAACTGGATGGCTCCAGGTGCTTCTGACCATAACACTGACCTAAGTACTTTATTAGTGTGCACTACCCGGAGCAAATGTGAAAACCATCTTCATAAATAGTGTCTAGACTTTGATAATGTAACATTTAAATGTTCTTAATTAAATTTAGTTTCTAACCTTTTATTACTGTAAAACAAATCATATATGGACCAATAAGAGTAAACAAAGTCTACCTATGTTTAAGGTGGTGTTTTTGTTACTATTTTGATATAAAGGGAGTTGAAAGAAAAGATTTGCAAACCTCAAAATGAGCTATTAAATGCCACAGACATGACAATGTAAGCCACATCTAATTTTATAACAATAATTTGACTTAAAGTGTGCTCTAGAAAGATGAATAATAATAGCTTTTGACTGGATCATTCTGAGAGACACCAGGGTAGAAGGTCCTGTATTGAACTTTTTTCCCAGCGCTCTACATGCTTCCTGATTCAGAGAGTGAAAAACAGATAATGTAGCAAGGTATGATTTTAATGAAACAAATCAAAGCCTTTACCACAAACACTGAGGAATGGTGCTTTGTAAGAAAGTGTCCTTGGGGAAAAGTTTTCTGACACTCTTCTGAATTTTTAGAATAAATGTGATCATTTAGTAGCTTTTCGAAAGAAGATCTGAAATGTGTCCTTCAAAAAAGCAAAATGCCCTTGTGTACTCTCACACAAAATAAAATCGCTTCAATTTGAGAGAAATAAAATGACATAAGTATCAAAGAAATTAAAACAATGAGAACATACTACCTTACCAGTGTGATCAGTCAGAGCAGAAACATTGTACAATATACCTTTATGGTTGATTTAAAGTCACTAAAACAGCAGAAAGAAAAGTTAGTTCCTTAACCGGGAAGAAAAATTCCTCAAAATACTTTTTACTGGAAGCTTATCTCAGGATTTTAAATGTTTCCTGAAAGATTTCAATGACATCATATTTTATTCTTTCAAAATTCTTCTACAATTAAAATTTTATGCATTTTGGAGAAATATAAAACTCTATCTTTAAGAAACATTACCTCTGTAACTGAAATGGCACAGAAAATTAAGCAACTGGGGAAAATAAACCATCACTGCTTTTTTTTCCTTTTTGAACAAATATATAATACAATCCACTTTTTGGTTTCAGAAGAGGAGGAAACTTTCCTTCTACTACAACTTTACAGGAGGAAAATAATCTAAGCTACTTTACATTTTTTAGGAAACTAAAAATGTTTTAATAATCATCAAATTTTCAGAAGCACAGTACAGAATATAGAACTCTATAATTATATATGATAGTGAAAATACTCATCGAAACTCTATCTTGTGATAAGCTGGAGGAAAAAAGGAAAGGAAAAGGACAAAAGAGTAGAAAAAAGAAGAAAAAGAATACAAAAACAAAATCAAGGCAGAGAACCAAGAGCAAGAGATACATCCAGACATCATGGAGAGTAGAATAGACTTTCTACAGGAAAAGGGACAGGTTTGTACCCATCAGAAATTCATGTGCATGGAGCACTAACACATTGGAAAAACATTCAGAAAGGGGTGCCTGGGTGGCTCAGTTGTTTAAGCATCTGATGCCTTCATCTCAGGTCATGATCCCAGAGTCCTGGGACTAAGCCCTGCTCCCTCTGCCTGCCACTCTACCAAATTATCCTCTATCTTTCTGCCAAGTAAATTAAAAAAAAAAAAAATCTTAAAAAAAAGCATTCAGAGAGAAAATATTTCATAAAAATAATCTTTGGATATTTACATTATGTCAACTAGTAACAATGAAGTCCTCCTCCTTTTTTATACCAGTGGTAGACATGGATGAGAAATTTGCTTTTTGGTATATTTCTCATAGTCAGGATAAAATTATGAAAAAAACATTTTTATTAAATTCTACTCATATATGACAACCATTTGACATCTCTGGTTCTAAGAAATGTTCTCTTTTTGCTTAAAAGATTCCTTAAAGAGTATTGGATGTTAAGGACATGTAATCCCCCAAAAGAGACTTTTCATCATATCATAATGAAAAAGAATGGAAAATAACAGAAAGAGGAAAAGAAATACATTTTTCACTGGGTGAGACAATACTATTGAACGTCATGTCTACAACCACATAAAATGATCTAATATACTTCCTGTGGTAATATCTTACACTTAAGGAAATACAGTAATAAACTATGGTTTTAATTTCTGATTGTGATGTACACAATTAACTCTTTTATTCAGTTCACAGGTTCTTTTTTTTTTTTTTAAAGATTTTTATTTATTTGAAAGAGAGAAACACAGCCAGAGAGGGAAGACAAGCAGGGGGAGTGAGAGAGGGAGAAGCAGGCTTCCCGCCAAGCAGGGAGCCAGATGTGGGACTCGATCCCGGGTCTCCGGGATCATAACCTGAGTTGAAGGCAGTCGCTTAACCAACTGAGCCACCCAGGCATCCCCAGTTCACAGGTTCTTAATGACTCCTAGAGCTCTGTAGACACTAGTCTTGGATTAAGAATTGAGCTAATGACAGACTCTGCTATAAAAAAGCATAGTCCAGTCAGAAGACATAATAGATATTTAAAACATAAGCTATAATATATAAAATGCTATTTAAAAGCATATTGACAAAAGTGGGTATTTCTTCTGGGTGCCTGGGTGGCTCAGTGGGTTAAAGCCTCTGCCTTTGGCTCAGGTCATGACCTCAGGGTGCTGGGATCTCTGCTCAGCAGGAAGCCTGCTTCCTCCTCTCTCTCTGCCTGCCTCTCTGCCTACTTGTGATCTCTCTCTCTGTCAAATAAATAAATAAAATATTTAAAAAAATGGATATTTCTTCTAAGTCGCTGAAATCATGCTCCATATATTATAGTAGCTGTAGTAAGAGAGATAATAGTATGAGATAGAGATGACAGATGATAGAAGATTGATGGATGATAGGTAGATAATAGACCATAGATAACAGAGTCTTTTCTCTATGCTAGCTTAAGTGATCAGCCTTTTATTTTTATTGTCCTATTTGATTTTAAGTATAAACATTTGACTTAAGAGTTTCATTTATCTCCAAAAAATTATGATTTGGTACTCTGTCTGAACCTCTTCCATCTTACTCCATGACTATTTCAGAAGTTCTCCACCCAAATCCAATTTCCCACATGCTCTCCCTTTGCAAGTTCATGGATAAACTGTGTTCCTTCTTTACAGAGTAAATAAACCCCACAGCCATGACTTCCTCAACCATGCACAACAATGACACTGCTGACAGAATCTCATCATCTTCTCCTCTTACAATTCTCCCTTCAAGACAACACTCTAAAATGATGAAAATCCTCAAATTATGAGAAAAAGCAGTCCTATTTTGTATTTCTTATCACTCACTTGTCCCAATATGGCATATTGCATTGAAATTCAAAAAGGCATGTTAACTACTGGTAATAGAGCCTTCCTAGGTTTCCAGAAGGAATAGCTGTAGTTGAGGGGCCATAAGGAGGCGGCATCTGGTATGCCAAGTCCAATCAAGTGGGAGCAGCTGCTGGTTGCCGTGAGAATCACACTCAGAATTCTGAGATCATATCCAGGTTCAGTAAGAAAGAGCCTTGAAAGGGTTTAGCAGGGTGTGTCACAGACATAATAAGAAGGGGACCAGTAACTCAACTGCAAGTTATTTTTTCATCCTAAGCTAGCGTTTCATTATTCACTACAATATTGGCTGTGTGCCTCTAATTAAGCAAATAGCAGGAACACAGAAGACATTTTATAAATACATATTAGTTTAATTAATAATTGAATTAATTAATAATTGGTGAATCTAATGGTTAAAAAGTTGTTTCTATTCTCAGAATACTAAGAACTAGGCTGCAGTTTTTGTGGCTGTTACTATTACTTTCATCAGGAATGCATGTTCAGTTTTACCAAATGTCATTTTGTCATTCTCTGAGATGATTGCATCGGCTTTATAATTGGGGATTCTATTGTGATCATTATACTGATACTGATTCAGTCTTATATTCCTGAAATTATCCCTCCTTAATCACATTGGATTATTCTATTACTATTCATAATTTGTCTTAGAAGCACTTTAAATATTTTTCATTCCTTATCAAAAAAAGATATTAGGATATGATTTTATTGATGCTGTCTTGTTTTATTACCAGAGTTATTCTAGTTTCATCTAGTAAATTGAGCAGAGTTTCCTCTCTTTATATATTCCATAATACAATGTGTTCTTTACAATTTGAAAGAGTTTACTACTTAGAACCCAGAGATATTTGAAAGCTATTCTTTGACTATTTCAAATTTCTGAAGGCTCTAATCTACATTGTGTCTTTCACTATTCTAAGATCTACTAGAGAATTATTTATTAAGATTTTCAAAATTATTTCCATAAAAATAAAAAAAGCAATTTTTAAGAAATTCTGCTTATTTTATCTTTTCATTATTTCCAGCTCCTGGATATATTAATTAATTACTCTTGCTTTTCACTTTTTTTTTTTGACAGAGAGAAACACAGCCAGAGAGGGAACACAAGCAGGGGGAGTGACAGAGGGAGAAACAGGCTTCCCGCCAAGCAGGGAGCCTGATGTGACATGATTCCGGGTCTCCGGGATCATGACCTGAGCCGAAGGCAGTCGCCCAACCAACTGAGCCACCCAGGCGCCCTCACTTTTTCACTTTATTAATTTTTGCTCTAATTCTTTTCAACTTCAGTCACTTAACACACGTAAGAAATAAATATCAATCGAGCTCATGTATCATATAACTCCTGGGCCAAGACAGCATTCACTACTGATATCTCCTTGGCTTTTAGTTTCTTTGTCTCTTATAGCTTGTAAAAATTGTCCTTTACTCTGAGTTTTTTTGTGTATGTTTAAACCCTTTGTTTATATTTTTTACTTTTTATTTAATAGTCCTAAGAAAAAGTTTAACCAAAAAAAGAGGCTTACTTTATTGAATTGGTTTATTTTCCAAGAAATTCTCTTGAAGTCAAACTGTCACTGAAAAGAGGCTATTAGTCAAATTCCTTATAGAAATTGTCAAGCTCTTTTTAAGGTTGCTTTTCTGTCATTTTCCAGTAATGGAATAGGTAAGAACAACAAAGAAAAAATGTAATATTATATACAGTACAATATGTTTACATATTTTAATTGCATTTTCAAATGTTACTTCAGGTAGTTAAAAACAGAAAGTGAGCTGCCTAATTCATTGACTATAGCAGTCCTACTTAAAAAAATTCTATCCCAGCTAAAATAGGTTATAAAGTACCCTTTGGAGTTAATGTGATAATGAAAATATCGAGTAAATTATCCAAAATTTGCAGAGCATCTGGTGTTATGCAAAATAGAAGCAATTATTGACTTAATCCAATATTTAAAAACATTCTAAACTGATTCTAACTAGTTATTGTCTGCCTCAAACTCAAGTATTTTCAAAGGAGAATATTTTAGGATGTTTTATGAGTTTCCTATGTCTTAGCCAAAGAATAACATGCTTAAGGAACTAAAACCTACACAGGTCATGCAATTAGCCCAAGTTGATTACTCTGAACCTAGAAAATGACCCAGGTTATATCACAAGTCCCCACCTTTTTTAATATTCTTGCATTTGCTTATGTATCAGGTAAGTATGACTATTAATTTACACATTTCATTCCTATGACTTACTAAGCACTTAAAAATATTTTCTGTGTATTCTACTAATTTGCATAATAAAAGTTATTATTGCTTTTCTCATTCACTAAAGCAGAAAACCATATCAACTGCTTTCCCCAATTCAAGCCAACAGTAAAGGTAGATTCAAGGTCTCCTGGGATTTTTGTTTGCTTAGTGAGGCAACCAGCTGGCCTAATTAAATGCATAAAGCATGGATTTTTAATGGTGACAACAGTGTGTTTTGTATTTTGAAGTTGGAAGAAATAGTTTGATAATCACATAAATTAATAATATCAAAATTCCTCAATAATTTTAATACAAAGAATAAAGATTACATAACAGATTATTCTGACTCCATTTTGATATATATTTTGTGAGAAATCAACTTTGAGTTACACATATCCTATAATGACTTTTGCATAATATAAAGTCAATCTGCTTTGCTTCCAATCCAAAGTATACCTTTGAATGTCATGCTACCTTGAACAGGAAAGGGAAGACTCGCTACCATGGAGACACATTCTTCCCAGCTTCAGTTACAGAATACTTTAATTTTCCTGAGTCAACACTACTAACAACTGGAAGCTAAAGGAGATTCACTTAAAAATGGCATTCTGAAGTGTCCTTATAGCTAGCATTCACTGGGAGTTCCTCAGTTGCCTGACACCCTGCTGAGTTTGACATGCCTTAAATAATTTAATCTTCTCAATAAACTAATGAGATACTTGCTATTGTTATTGTCCTTTTAGAGATGAGAAATATGGAACTAGGAAAGGTTACAAAAAATACAGAGTGGGAAGGAATCAGAGAGACCATCTAGAACCCCGGTGGTATGATATCAGAACCTTTATTGCGATGTGCTATGTTATGTTTCTCATAATCTCCTGCTCTTTTTTTTTTAAAGATTTTATTTATTTGACAGAGAGAAACACATCAAGAGAGGGAACAGAAGCAGGGGAGTGAGAGAGGGAGAAGCATCCTTCCTGCCGAGCTGGGAGCCTGATGCAGGGCTTGATCCCAGGACTCTGAGATTATGACCTGAATTGAAGGCAGATGCTTAACAACTGAGCCACCCAGGCACCTCTCATAATCTCCTGTTCTTTTTTTTAAAGATTTTATTTATTTATTTGACAGAGAGAGATCACAAGTAGGCAGAGAGGCAGGCAGAGAGAGAGGAGGAAGCAGGCTCCCCACTGAGCAGAGAGCCAGACGTGGGCCTCCATCCCAAGACCCTGAGATCATGACCTGAGAGGAAGGCAGAGGCTTTAACCCACTGAGCCACCCAGGCACCCATAATCTCCTGTTCTAAAGCCAATGCAAAACACCACCACTAACATGTTTTAAAAAGTAAAGAAAAGAAAATATTGGCAATGGTAAGTTTTGCATAGCAACCATACACCTTTCACCTCCCCTTCCCCTGCAAAGATGAGCATGCCCTAATCTCTGGAAACTGGAAATATGTTAACTATTCACAGCACAGAAAGTATTGTAAATGTGAATAAATTGAGGATGTTGAGATCAGAGATGACTGTGGATTATCTGCATGATTACACAGGTCCTTCAAAGTAGACACGAGACTGAAGAGTAGGTCAGGGAGAGCTGACTACAGAATAGCGCCAGAAGGATATGATATGAGGAAACTCAACCACCATTGCTGGCTCCGATCATACAAGGGGCTCAAGCAATGCAGGCAGGCTGTCTCCAGAAGCTGGAAAGCAAGGAGAGAGGTCTCTCCTCTAACATCATGATTTTAGGCCAATGAGATATAGTTCACTTCTCACCTCTAGAAGTGTAAGATAATTAATCTATGTCATTCTAAGGTACTATATTTGTGGTAATTTGTTGCAGCAGTCACAGGAAATGAACACATAGCAGTATATGATGCTAGTTTGGTGATAGATAAGCCTAGACTTTATAATCAGAAAAATTAAGAGAAATTTTGCCTTCTCTACTTGCCAACTGTGTGTCCTTAGGAAAGTTAACACTAGCTCAGAAGATAATGGCCCAGAAAGTGTATAAGACTTCATGGCTTACATAGAAAAGATCCACTTGAAATATGCTATTCATTAGTGAAAATGAAGAACTATTCAAAAATAGGACCTCATATACTAAATTGTTGCCTTATAAAATGCATAAAATTTAAAAGATTAGCAAGAAAGACATAACTTCCATTTAGGGATATTCTGATAGGTGACTGTCTCATTTTGATATGAGAAAATACAAGTCTAAAGTGAACGGTATCATTCCCAAGTCTTGAGATAAATTAGGGAAATTCATCAAAGCAGATCATTCTTCTACTGTGTTTTTACTCTATTAAAGCAGGCATCAGCAACCTTGTTCTTATATAGTGGGTAATAAATATTTTTGGTTTTTCAGGCCACACAATCTTTACTGCAACTACTCAGCCTTGCTATTACGGTGGGGAACTGAGCGCAGATAATGTGCAAATGAATGGATATGGCTGTGAAACAATAAAACTATAAGAATAGGTGGCTAGCCTGTAGACTGTAGTTTGCCAAACCCTGTGTCAGAGTCTGGCTTGAGGAGTATTCACATTTACTCGGGAGTTTTATCATTCATAATGCTATCTTTCATTCTCAAGTCCATGCCTGGAAGTCTTATGCCTGCCCAAGAATTCCCTAAAAGGGCGCCTGGGTGGCTCAGTTGGTTGGGCGACTGCCTTCGGCTCAGGTCATGATCCCGGAGACCCGGGATCGAGTCCCACATCAGGCTCCCTGCTCGGCGGGAAGCCTGCTTCTCCCTCTCTCATTCCCTCTGCTTGTGTTCCCTCTCTGGCTGTGTTTCTCTCTGCCAAATAAATAAAAATCTTAAAAAAAAAAAATGAATTCCCTAAAGGATTGGACCTCTTTCTCATGACCACTTACTTATTGTCATTGAAAAAACTCCAGGTGCAAATTACGACTGACATAAAGAGACACAGTGATCATTGTGTATCTGCCTCACATGTTGCAAAGATGTCCATCCAAAGAAATACCTGCTTGGACAAAGAAAAATGTCTGTGGTGGGTAGGTCTAGTTCCTGAGTAACTACTCAGAGGCAGATTTACCATGAAGCAAATGAAAATAACTCTACAGAGTTGGAAGCACCAGGGTCCACCCCCACTTCCCCAGGCTCGAGAAGGAGCCTGCGATGTGTCCACACAGTCACATGCGCTTCTAAAACGTGAATGTGGATACACTTTAAGCCTTGAAATTCTGGACCATTCCCTGACTTTGTAAACACTGTCCCAGATACTGGGCAAATCAAAAAACAGCCCTCATGACTCCTGAAATGGTGCTTAACAGATTCTTTAAAATCACACTTGAGGGGCTACCAAATGTGGGAATGTCATTTAATTCACCTCCACTGCCTCCTCTTTCCCAGCTCTGGTTATTATAAATAACAGTGACCTAACTGTCTGTGGAATTGATATGATACTAAGAGGACCAATAATCTTCATGCAAACAGAAAAGTCATTGAAAAAGGGAGCTTTCAAAAACAAGGATTTATTGAATTAAAGAAATTTAAAAAAGGGAAATTAAGAAAAATATGAAACAAAAGAAACATAAAATTTTTTTCAAAGAAGTGTATGCTTATTTTAAGAATAAAAGGTGAAATTATGGAGGGGATTACACGGAAGTATTAACAGACATGATATAATTTAGTTTCCAAGGGGAGGAGACAATGTCATAGAAAAAAAAAAAAAAAAGAAAGAAAAGAATGGTAGGGAACATCACACTAGGACAAGATATAGTGGAAAACAGGCAACACATGACTACGTTATTGCTTTCTTTTCTCCTTATTTTTTTTTCAGCATAGAAAAAAGCTAGCTTTGGAAAACTTTAAAAAATCTATTACTGCCTAATGACACCCATACTTACTTCAATTGACTTTCAGGGAAGTTAGCCTGCCTGCCTCTAAATCACCAGCATAATGTCATTGGATAATGGGACCATCACAGTATAATTCCATAGCTACCCCGTTGCTCCTTTCTTCATTTTCTAAGGGAAGATTATATAAGATTATAACAAATTATGGCTACATATGCCTCTCTTGCTACAGGTACTGACACTAATGGATCTTAGCTCCACTTGGCTGAGAAATAAATCTGTTCTATAGATTGGGGATAAACAGGCCCATAGTCAGGGAAATCAGCTTCAGCAGACCACCCACAGTCCTGAGAAAAAAAGGAAAGACTTGATGGGAGATATAAATATAGCCTTAATTTAGGTTTTATCTGTGATCAAAATGGCTAAGGTGCAGTTTTTTTTTTCCTTTGCACATGTCAAGGCAGATAATGTGTGTCGAGATGCCCCATTGGCAGTGTCACTGTGTGTGTGTTCTGGGACGGTGTGAGACTAGGACCTGGGATGACCCACTGTTCCCCAAGACCTTCCTCAGCAGAGTGTATGCTGCCTATATTCCCACATAACTCAGCGATAACTGAATCCTAGGAGGTCTGGATACATGTGAACATGAATCTGGAAGAAAACAATAAATAAGCAAATAAACAATGTATATGTTAGTCAAAATATTAGCTCTAATAATCCCTGCTGTTTCTTCAAGAGCTTGTAATACAGCAATTTTCTATTTTTAGATCACAGTAGAAAAGACAGAGACCAGATCATATTTTTAATTTCTGAAAAGTAACTTTTCCACTTGAAAGCTGAGAAAGAACCTATTGGCTACATTTTAGTTTTCAACATTTTAATGACTGTTTTTGCCATAACCATTTTAAAGTGATCTTCACAGACCGGTCATGTATGAACATATACACATCAGGCATGATATTTAACCAAAATACTTTATTTAGGATTTGGGCTAATAAATAAAAAATAAAGAAAAAGCTGATAAAACATTTTAGTCTACTATTGTCCTTAAAGTGCTTATCTATTGAAAACTGTTCATGGTCAGAAGTCCTTACCCAATAAGAAAAAAATAAGAATGCCTGTTTAAAATTCAGATTTTATTTCCTTAACTGGAAGGGAGTTTCTAATAAATCCCAATGGTCATATTCATGCTGAAATCACAAACGAATTACACTTCTTTTTTACAGGGACTTTTTTTGTAGTTATTATTTAAGGTATATTTAAATTTCTTCGTGTAAAGTATTAAAATTTATTTCAATTTAAATTTACTTATTAATATTTACATGGTCCAAACCCCAAAAATCTAAAGCAAAAGAATTATACCACTCCAAAACCAAAACAAAACAAAGCAATAAAAACTTGTGTAATCTATTCATTAATCCTCTGCCTATTTAGTAAATATTTACTAAGAACCAGGCAATTTTAGACATGAAGTTTCTCTTTCTTCAGTTTTCTTAGCTCTATGCTGCCTATTATCCAGTGTCTGAAAACCAGGCACGCTTACATTTTAAACTCTTTTATCATTGTTTGTGATGATAAGACTAGTCTCTTTCCAGTTACAACACCATTACCAGAAACAGAATTTAACATTCATTCTAAATTATATGGGTTCCCCCCTACAATTTAGCCTTAGTGCAGTTGCTTAAACAAAAGTTTTTACCTTCCTTAATTAAGTCTATATTTTAGATTTCTCTCTACTTCCACCTGAATTTTTACAGCCCTTCTCTATATGTCTCCTTGCACTGTATTCCTGTTTTCTTATAGCATCAGAATTATTACAGAGCACAAATTAGAGCATATCACTTCTCTGCTTAAAAACATCGTGGAATTTTTTCTCTTTCCAATTAGGTTAAGGAATCTTATGACAAGGGCCCAGCTTTCTATGTAGGGGAAATTTTTGCAGGGCCATGCAGGTTGCTAGAATTTAAGCAAAGCTATGCTAGAATTCACAGTGGTTCTGTTCTAAGTGGTCCCCATCTGAATTCAGAGCAGCCAGGGGCCCCTGGGTGGCTCAGTCATTAAGTGTCTGCCTTCGGCTCAGGTCATGATCCCAGAGTTCCAGGATCAAGCCCTGCATTAGACTCTCTGCTTGGCGGGAAGCCTGCTTCTCCCTCTCTCACTCCCCATTGCTTGTGTTCCCTCTCTAGCTGTGTTTCTCTCTGTCAAATAAATACATAAAATATTATTAAAAAACAAAAAGAATTCAGGGCAGCTGAAGTCACTGAAACAGAGTGAGGAGGCCCTGACTTGAGGGCCCCCACAGTCCTTGGGAAGGGCTGGGCCAGCACCTGAGCGGGAAGAACTGCCTAAGTATTACTCAGAGCAACTACCATAGGGAATTGAATCAGAACACCCTAGTGTTCTGCAAAAAGCCAAGGTACAACACACCAAGTCTTAGAATAAGCTCTAACCTTACAAAGACAAAAGTTACTTTAAGAAAGCATAGAGACTAGCATCTGCATGGGAGACAGAGTTTGGAGATTGGTTCTCCCAAGTCAGTGAAGTTAGGATAACACCTTGACGTTTCCATATTTCCAATCGGATGAAGCATAAAACAAAGCCTATTCAAGTCCAAGGTGGAAACACAGTAGTTTATATGCACTTAAAACTTATAAAACAGGCAAAGAAACAAAAAATGTGTTTCATACATAAGATAAATAGTCAATAGCAATCAACTCCAAAAGTATGGCTGTGATGTTGAATTGATCAGGAAAGGACATTAAAGCAGTTATTATCAATGCATTTTTTAAAATTAAATGAATTGGGGGCACCTGGGTGGCTCAGTTGGTTGGGCGACTGTCTTCAGCTCAGGTCATGATCCTGGAGTACCAGGATAGTGCCCCGCATCAGCTCCCTGCTTGGCAGGAAGCCTGCTTCTCCCTCTCTTACTCCCCCTGCTTGTATTCCCTGTCTAGCTGTGTTTCTCTCTGTCAAATAAATAAATTAAAATCTTTAAAAAATTTTAATTAAATAAATTGTTATCTTAGTGAGTTAACATTTAGATAAATGTCAGCAGAGAATTAGGAACCATAAAAATGTAAATTTTAGAACTAGTGTAACTGAAATGAAAATTTTACTTGTATGTAAGAGGAGATTGAAAATGGCAGAAGTGTCAGTGAATTTGAAAGAAAAATTAGTAGAAAATATCCAACCTGAGAAAGAAACAGAGTTCTGAAGTAATCTAGAAAAGACAGTATTCAACAGAAATGATACATAGTCAACAGAAATGGATACATAAATCCACAAAAAGACTTGCATATGAGTCTTCATGGCAACATCACTGAGAACAGATGAAAACTGAAAAGTCCAATGGCTACCTCAGGTGAATGATTAAATAAATATTTGCACATTATACAAGCAGTGTTACTCACATTAACAATACAATAGGTCATCCACTGATACATCTGACACCTGGATGAATTTTCAAAAACATGGTAAGAAAAACAAGCCAAGCTTAAAAGCGTACATAAAGCATGATTCCATTTACATGAAGTCCTAGAACAGGCAAAACCAACAGTAATCAAAATCTGATCTGTGCCTGCTAGGGAGGGCCAGCTAGAAAAATAAACTGTAAAAAGCATGAGGTGAATTTCTGATGTGAGGAAATGTGGTCTTGACTGGGTGATGAATACGTAGGTATGAATACTGTTCAAAGTCATTACACTGTATGCTCAAAACGTGCATCTTGGTGTATATTACAGCAACCAGGTGACTGAGAAATGTAATTTTAGTTTACTCAGATTTGGAGAATTTAGAGAAAATACATTAAACTGCATCCAATTATATACTTTTTGGCAAAATAGAATTTAAAAATAAAATGGAGTATATATTTTGTTCATTATAAAGTTTCTCATAAAATATTAACTATCATCTTGTATATGATCATAACAATATTACTACATATTGCATAATATATATAGTATAATACAGTATAAATTTCTTTGGTTGAATTGTAAAATATTCTAATACAGTATCAATTTTCAAAGATAGGAATAAAAGCAGATTCTGAAAAAAAATTCATTTCTAAAATATAATTACTAAGACTCATCACTATAAAATCCACAAAACTGATGCTAAATTAAATGTCATTAAATGTCATGCTTTTAAGTGTTCAATTAATTATTGTGCAATCTATTTTTGCTAAATGAATGATATTAAGTGCCTTCTAAGAACTGGACCTTTGGGTATAACTGACTGACAGCCTGATTTTTAATTGGCCTCTTGCCATTTTTTTTTTGTTCAGTCCTGTGTTTTCCTTGTTTCAGGGCTACAGGGTTGATTGAATGAGTTTTTATTTTTTGAAATTGGGGTTAAGGTAATGCAAGAATCAAACAATTTTGTGGATATCTGGGCTATAACTTTTCATTCCTTTGTATATAAAATTAGTACATAGCATATCTAATTGAGGCCTCTAAATATTTGATGAAAAAAATGAATTGGTATGAATGGATAAATGTTAAAAACCTAATTCATACATAAGAAAACTTTATCCAGTCAGGGGGTTCAAACTGAGAACAATTTAAGAATCCAGGGCCTTGGAGAACTAAAGTGAATCTCTCCAGGCTGCCACACTTCCCTTAACGGATTCTCCAGCATGCACTGAACTACCGCCTTGCACTAGGCTGTGTACTCAGCTCTGGGGACTCAAAGATAAATTAGACAATTTATCTGCAGCCAAGAGGGCATACTCTTGGAACCCCATCATTAAATTAATATGTTCTCTAGAAAGGCAGAAATGTGATGGAATGAAAATGATCAGGAGAGGGAAGGCTCTGAAAATGGCATTTAGAGTCAAGCAATATGACTTGGTATAATTGTATAAGATGGTATACTTGTAAAATTATTGTTTAGAGAAAATACGATACTCAGGCATCTTGTGCTAGCTATGCCATGAAATGCTGTTTGTGACCTTGGGAGCTGAGAAAGAGCAGTCTACAGTGTACCATATGTATAAAACAGGAGCTAAGAGAGCTGAGGGAGAACGAAAAATAAATCCTGAACAGAAAGAAGCAGAGATAAGAGGTGGAGAGAAAATTCTGGTCCTCTGGAGGCCTGGCTATATTTAAACAGTCTAGTATCCTTCTGTAACTTAAAGAACAAAGTTTCTCCTTCCAAAAAGGATAGGAGACAAGGACAGTTGAGCAAGGACTAAGAACAGATGGCAGTTTCAAGTTTGGGGCTGTTTTTGGCTAAGGGAACAATCATTTTGAGATATGAGTCTGGGGAACACCCATTTTACACATGTAGGAACCCCTGGGGAAAGGGCGGGTACCAAATAAATATAAATATTTGTTAAATCAGTGAGGGATAAGAGTGTCCACAGGTAGCTTTAGGAATCTGAGTCCTCTAAAAAATACGTGCAGAATTTGGGGTACATAATTTTGCTGTATTTCTCTGCAAAAGAAGATTCATAGCTTCTAGCAGGTTTTTTAAATGATCTAACATGGAATGACTAAGAATCACTGTCTCACAGCAACTGAAGTTGCTAACATACTAACCATTCAGTATAGGTAAACGTCATCCCAATGTTGATGAAAGGTCCTTTAAGGCAAGTACGAATATGGAAGTTGAGAAACATCTAGAAGAATGAGAGTCAGGAATCTTGAGTAAGGAAGGCCAAGCCATGAGGAAGATGACCAACGTCCCTCAGGCATCAGGCAGAGACAGATGGTGAAAACTGTTGAAAAGGCACCATGGCAGAGTCTGACCCTGTGGTACTTCAGAGTGGGAAAAGGGGAAAAACTAAGTGTTTGTTTTTTTTTTTCCTTTAACTATATCAAATGAGGCAGCTATTAGATAGGTGCATGTACTGAATGTAAATTACTTAACTGGTGAATTGTAAGCTATTCTTTAATAAAGCTGAGGCAGCTGTACTTCCTTGTGATAATGAGAGACAAATAAGCTTCTATTTATTAAAGAACAGAAGTAACCATATCCATAAAAAATCCACGCATTATATTTTCAAAAGAGGATTCAAAAATAGCTATCAAAATGGCTTCTTTCTGTTTGAGAACTTATTTTCACCACTCAATGGGTAGTTAATACTCACATTCGGCTCATTATATGTCTTGCAAATAATAATAATAAAACAGCATAATATTTTAGAGCAAAAACAATCCTATAAAATGAAATAATTCATTTTCATATGGTCTTTAAACAACTCTTTGAAAACTTAAACATTTTTACAAGAAAGAGATAAAGAGAAAAAGGGAAGGAAGGAGGGAGGGAAGGAAAGAGAAAAGGAAGGAAAGAAGGGAAGGAAGGTGGGAGGAACCAAGGAAAAGAAAGAAAGAAATTCCTGCAGCTCTTGGTACTGAAAGAAGTAAGAAGCCTGTGCATTTCACAATCCTAGTAAAGACTGTATGTCTTTAGGTCCAAGAGAAATGAAGGGAGCACAATAAAAGCCAAAGGGTTTGATACTGCTCCTGTCTGCTTCTTCTAGAACTCTCCTTGCTCTTCTTTTTATCTATCCAAATTCTATCTACAATTTCACTTAGGAGAAAAAGTGCCCATTTCACCCACAAGTCTTAGTATCTTTGGAATGGGGTGAGCCAGATGCTGGTTATTAGATTAGACTGCTTCATGCAGGACAGTCTACAAAGCAGCAAGATCAATAGCTTCTGGTTTCTCCTGCTCATCACACTAGCTCTGGTGCTTGCCAGGTCTTTCCTCCATATTTCTTATATCTTGAATGAGCTCTGTCTGTCCTCTCAGATGACAGTCTCTCATGGATAACTGCCCCTCCTTTGTTAAGGCTGAGTTATATTTGTTCTGTTTTGTTTTGTTTTGAAGTATAGTTAACATGCAAAGTTATATTCATTTCAGGTGTACACCATAGTGATTTAATAATTCAGCACATTCCTCAGTGCTCACCACAATAAGTACAGTCACCATCTGTCACCAATGTTATTACAATATTATTGACTATATTCCCCATGCTGTACTTTTCATTCTCCATGACTTATTTATTTTATGACTGGCAGTTTGTAGTTCTTAATTTCCTTTATTTATTTCACCCATCCTGCTAGGCCCCCTCCCCTCTGGCAACCATCAGTTTGTTCTCTGTTTAAGAGTTGTTTACTTGTTTGTATGCTCAACATCCTTCATCAGCTGGGAAATGCAAATCGAAACCACAACGAGATATCACCTCATGCCTGTCAGAATGGGTCACATCAAAAAGACAAGAGATAATAAGCGTTGGTGAGGGCATAGAGATAAAAGAACCCTGGTGCACTACTGATGGGAATGTAAATGGATGCAGCCTGCCGTGGAAAATAATATGGAGGACAGAACTTTGACACCACGTTCTTGAAGAAACCGGTTATGATTTCCTAGCTGCCGCAACTCCACATATCACATGTAGGGTTATGTAGCTTGTAAGTCCCCCACCTCAGGCTCTGAGCTCCTTGAGGAGAATCCAAAGTACCTCATCAATCTTACTGAAATGAATGGAAAGTTGACTAAAACAATTTCCCAGTGTGGCTTTCTTATGACAGAGCAGGTATTCCTCATGGCAAAACTGTTGATCATTCAAGAGGAAAGTTGCAGCATGGTTTCTACATGTTATTTTGGCTTTTTAGAAGCTACCTAAGAGATCCAATGTGAAGGTACTAGGAAAATCAGATTTTACTTCTCAGTGGTAAACTGACACAAGCCTTCAAAATTAAATGAAATGAAGAAAAAGCATTAGCTTTGTACACCAGATGACACATAAAGATGAGGTGATATATCCTGGAGATATACTCATATAATATGAAAATATTATGTGTGAATTAAAACTATAAATAAATAAATAAAATTATTAATTAAAGAGCACCTTCTGAATTACCACTTTATTATATCACACAGTTATTAACTGAACAAAAAAAAAATATATATATATATATACATATAATCTTAAATGTAATAGGACCTCAAGGAGTTTTTAGTGAAACAGTCTCACTTTACAGGTGAGAGAACACAAAGTAATCTGAAGTCATCCAAGATAGCACAACTCAAGTTATCCAAACAGAGAGAAGAAAACTGGACCTTCTGACACCATCTCTCCAACCCCCAATCACTCTCTGGGTTTTCTCGTAGTTTTACACCATCCTATGTAGCCTTTCTCTATGTCTCAAATATTTTTAACTATAGCAAAATTTGTACAGGGTACAGCAAGTATCAGTTATTTCTTCTTCCCTAAGAAGCCTCACTCTCTGGCGCTCCCCACTCCTGCCCACAGAGGTGATGGCTAATGAGCCTGGGGTTAGGGGCTCCTGTCCAAGCTGCAGCTGCCTCTGTTGAGCTATCACATGGGAGTCGGCGGAGCTTACCGACTTCCTCATCACAGTCATGCTTGTGATGTGGATTACATAATCAATTAAATGTTACATAAAATAATGAAGCCTCTGTGTAAAAGAGGAGAGTACTTACTCCTGTGAAAACCAAATTCAGTGTTTGGAGAAGCATCGTCAAAAGGAGAGTCAAACATCGATGCCAATTAGTTGCATGTTACATAACTACAAACTATGGGGGAATGATAGAAACAAGTACAAAGAATCTGCATTCATACCATCACTTCCCTGGAAAATTCCTATTCCCCTGTCAGAACAAACTTATACACACACAAAAGATTCAGCCTGGGTGCAAGCTTGTGAATTCTAATTAGCATATCTATATAAAAAGAGCAATGACAAAACCCGAACACAGATTTTGCACCCTCCCCTTGCTACCCCAAAGCGCAAGTTACAGGACTTAATATGTGCTCAAATTGTGTGAAGTTAAAATACCTGGGATGTGCCTATGCATTATTTTATGATTTTCTGCTTTAGCCAATTCATAAGGTGTCCTAATCATCTAAAACATGGAGTTTCTTGGGGCGCCTGGGTGGCTCAGTTGGTTAAGTGACTGCCTTCAGCTCAGGTCATGATCCCGGAGACCAGGGATCGAGTCCCACATCAGGCTGCCTGCTCGGCGGGAAGCCTGCTTCTCCCTCTCTCACTCCCCCTGCTTGTGTTCCCTCTCTGGCTGTTTCTCTCTGTCAAATAAATAAATAAATAAATAAATAAACAAACAAACAAATAAATAAATAAATAATAAAATATGGAGTTTTTTTAATGTTCCAGGGCAGTATTTATTTTGTTGATTTAATGATACACTTTACCTGTTTTGCAAATTTGACTAGAGTGTGACTTAAACCATACTTGCAAAATAACACAGAAAGGAAAAGAAGTAACAAGTAACAGGAGAGAGTAAAGCAGGAGTATATAAATTGGCCTATGGAAGGTCATGGCACCCTCATTAGTGAAATCAGCTCCTCAGAAACTGCAATCTACACATTTGAAGATGAAGACTCTAAACATAAGTCCACCTTCTCTATTTTGTGCTCATGGTTGAATGAGTCTGTGGTTGCTATTTTACAAATTTGCTAAGAATGGATGGCAAAGTCAGACACCTGGCTGCCTAAGAGGAAAGTAAGGCAGCTCGGCTTCCTGGCCTCCCCATACCCATTAATACTGGTCAGTCCTGCTCTCCTCAGGTTGAGGCCATGCACCAGGCTGTACAAAGTTCCCACAGTTCAAACATTCTCCAAAACAAGGACAAAGACTTCTTGTTCAGGTTTTGGAAGACTCATTGTTAACATCCGAAATGCATTAAAGGGGCCACAGAGAGCCAGGTGTGTCAATGCTCACTGTGCAGTGTATGGGCCACTGTCCATCTCAGAGGCCAGTCATGCCCTGACTGGCCGCTGGGAGGATGTGTCTTGCAGTAGGGGGCCCACATCTGTATTCCTGTCTAATACTCTGTGTGGCAATGACATGCACCCTGCTTCATTACACATGAGAGTCAGATGATTCAGGAGGACTTTGGAATGGGAACATTTTTAAAAGACACATTTCTGGGGTGCCTGGAGGGCTCAGTTGGTTAAGCAACTGACTTCTGCTCAGGTCATGATCCCAGAGATCCAGGATGGAACCCCACATCGGGCTGCCTGCTCGGCGGGAAGCCTGCTTCTTCCTCTCTCACTCCTCTTGCTTGTGTTCCCTCTCTGACTGTGTTTCTCTCTGTCAAATAAATAAAATAAAATCTTTAAAAAAAAAGACACATTTCTGCTACTCTGTAATTGGTGGTGAACTTACAAGTTAGCTGTAAATTGAGAAGTGGGACCCCAATGAATTGCAAAGCAAGACTTGCCTCCAGGTTTATTTGAGATAGATGATGTATTTACAGGAAACATTTAAATGATGATAGTGTTGCACAGAGAGTGCAAAGAGCCTATCTACACTGTCTTCTTTCTTCACCTGGATTATTCCGGAAACCATGGACTTCCTTGGAGCTAGCCTCTCTTCCTCCAGGGCATCTTGTGCAGGTTAGCATTTCACAGAAACGTCTCTCCTGGAGTCACTCTCCTGCTTTAAGCACAGGATGAAGAACAAACTCCCTTTCAGGACGTGCAGGGCCCTTTAAAAGCTTCCCCTTGTCACCTTTCTACCCCCTCCTGCCATGCAGCCCTGCACCTTCCGCTTCTTTTCCTCTCCCTGGGATACTGCCTGATGCTCCCTCTTCTTTCAACATATCACACTTAGAAAATTCCAAGAGAAGATCAAATGGCATCTTTTATCAGTAGCTTGCTGTGATTTTTACATGTACCTTCCATTTCTCAGCTTTGTATTCCCATAACATTCAATTCTATGACAGCCTTTTCCATATAGGTTACAGCCAGCTCCCTGCCTTCCCTGAATGCTGTCTGGCTCTCCAGAAAGCTATTTCCTTCACCTCGGGTCTCATTGCCTACCTAGCACAGGGCTGGATAAGAGTATATGAGCAATCTCATAATGATGCTGACAACTGAAATGATAATGTTACAATAAATCTATACACAGGTAACACTTATTGATTACCTATGATGCATCAGAACTGAGCTAGATATTTTATATGTTCTATATAATTTCATCTCTGAACAACTCCAAGGTGTCAGTATTTTCTCATTTTATAGATATTCTGAGATTTAAAACTGTTTAAACACTTTTCATAGCTCTCAGCACTAATAGGTAGTAGAATAGAGATTTAAACCAGGTCTGTATGAATCCAAAGTCAATATTCTTGCAAATTCAAAGCACAATGCTCTGATTTGTTCTACATATATCACACATTTTCTTAGTTTAATATTCTATGTAAGTATGAAACAAATTCTAATGGTATAAAAACATTCATACCCTTAAAATTACAAAAATAGGTCCTAATGTTGACAATTAGCTCCATAATTTCCAATTTTAAGCTTCTCTGAAAGATTTCACAATAATAAACATGTTGGTAAACATGTTAGTCTTCTATATTTAGCCAACTACAGACAAAACTTCTTAATAAAACATTTTTAATTTTTTTTCTAATATTCTGGAGGATGAAGAATGGTGAACAGGAGGAGTAATTAGACTTGTTTCCTAGAAATGTCCCATAGTTGTAAGTTAAAAGGAAATCTCACATATAGAGAACATAATATTAGTACTTTACTAAAAGGCACAAATGATGTAGTGAATAAGCCTCGACTTACATTCTGATGATAGATTTAGAATTATTTGTTCTTTTGACAAAAACTAATTTCTGTTTTCATGTCACTACTTTGCACTGCCTAAGAAAGCCAATGTGATAGACTTAGTACAAGGCTTTACACTAGAACTTGAGCCCTTATATCAATAAAAAGGCCCTGATTGGATTACCACAGAGTAGGAATGCAAAAGATCTGACAACCTCTCCCTAGTGAAGATGTACTAGTAAGTACTCTCAGGGAGGCAGCAATATTTACATTTACAAAGGAAGTGGGTAGATAGAGGTGTTTACTGCTTAGTCTCTAGAAATCGTTCCTGTAATAATTTGACTTCTCCCACAATATAAATTATTAAAGGCTCTGCAGTAACATCCCCAGGCAACTAAATCCATCCACACAAAATGTCCTTTAACACTTCTCCCTCTCCCAGGAAACATAAATCTAAGCAACATTTGCACACTTACTTTTTCAGTTTTTGTCGAATCTCTGAATCTTTAATTTCGTTTTGAAGATCCTCAAAATTTTCAACAGAAGTCAAATTGCAGAAAACTCTGAAGTCAACATAGGGAGGGATCCCATGGTCTCTCCCCCTTTGAATGTTCATGGCAGCCAAATCCAGTGCCACAGAGTGGGCCCTGGAGAACAGCTTCTCCGTCAGCTCTACACTGAGCAGCTGGGAGGGCACCCGCAATTTAGCAGCCACACCAAATAGCCCCCGAAGGAGTGGATCTATCCCACCTTCCTCGATTATTCTGGAAGGTGAAAAGAAAGCTTTATGGAGTGGAAGATGGCCTTCTGGGATTTCTCCGAAGGTGTCATTCAGTCGATAAAGAATAGGATTGATTAACGTGTGACCAAATCTGAAGGCTGCAGTAGCAAAAGAGTTAATGATCCCTGCATTCACATTGGGGTCATAGCCCTGGTAATCCCGCAGCATCTTCATACCAGGTTCCCCCAGAATCTTGGGCAACCAGTGACTGTAGGTGATGTGCTGCAGCTCAGCACCCACGATCTTCCTGGCTTCATGATAAAGGGTGTCTCCGTCCCAGTGGGGGTTCAAGGCAGACAGCTCTGTGGCCACCCTGTTGTGTTCCCGAAACCACAAGGTGTGCATGGCTGTGAGGGCCAGCTGCTCATTGGCCCTGTGGTCCCCAGCCAGGAAACAGGGGCTGCGGCTGCCCTCCTCCGGCTTTGTGCACTCGGTGGGTGGGCCCGCCGAAAAGGGCAGCAAGGGCTTTCCGGATGGGGCCCACGGCAAGCCTGTCCTCAGGAGTCCCCGGGGATCTGAGTAGTCTCGGAGAAGTTGGGATTCCCGCTCTGAGCTCCCATAGACATTAGAGGCATCTATATATGCTGTGAGCTGGTTAATCTGTTCTCTCGCGTAGACCGAATTCATCACCAAGGAGGTCATGCCACTGCCACACACGGGGCTAGAGCGTGCAAAGAACATGCACAGTGCTCGGGTCCCTCGGGGGTCAGTGTCAGGAATGATGATGGGGAAGCAAGGAGGATCATTGGTACACACGGAGCTACATGGCCGCCCATCAGAGAAGCGAGATGTGCTCAAGGCAGGCACTGTGTGATCCAGATCATGGTCTAAAAACTGGCCCCACTGCATGAGCATGTGTGTATACTGATGGTCTGGGGTGACAGTGGCCGTGGCCGCCAGTTCTGTGGAGACCAGCCTGGGCGGTGGGAGGGGATCCTGGCCTGACACGGTGTGGCGGCCGACCCCACGCGGCTGGTTGAAGCCGTTCTCATAGGCAGGCTTCAGGATGCGCTCAAAAGCAGTGAGGGAGGCACCCCACATGGGGTGTTGCAGGTTGTTGCATGTTCCGTCCTGGGCTCGGTACTTCTGGTGGAAACACATGTCAGAGCAGCTGGGCACCTGCCTGTGTGCTGTACATCCAGATAAATTGGCAATGAGGCTGAGGTAGTGCGGGGACACCAAGTCATTGTAGCGAAATTCTGAAACAGAACAGCGATGGCAATGAAGCAAGCAGTCCTTGAGATGGAGTGAGAGAGGGACCTCAACCCTGGGTGCCCTAGGCATGGGCCACTCTAGGCAGGCAGAAATCTTTCTTATACCCAGCAACATTTCTTTAGGACAACACTGAAAGTTCTAATTAAAAAATAGTGTGGGGGGGAGGGGAGTTCTTAGTGATTGCCTCTCTTATGAGCAATGACTAGTGGCTAGAACAAACAGACAAGGATAGACACGTCCCAGTTTGCATCAAACTCTTAGTTCTGTGACTTTACCAAAATCATGTTGGTAAGGATTGAAATTTTTTTTTTATTTCAGAATTCCTTTTTTCAGGTGTTATGCTCCTAGAAGACAGGTTCTAAGATGTGCTAGTGTAGATGGTGTGAATTTTAACCTTCATGGTAGTTGATATGAAGCAATTAAGCAGTAACTTTTAAACTACCACAAGCTGTCATTCCCCTGCGAATGTGCAATAAAACCTGGCGGTATTTTGAAGCCAATCTTTTAACAGAACTTAAAATTGCAGCATAATCCTAAATCTGCAAAGACTATTCACTAAGTCCTGCTTGCTAAGAGTTATTATCCTTATTTAATCATTAGAAACTGGCTAATTATACCAGGACCATTTGTTGTTTATCTGTGTAAGGTGGTCTCTGGCTGGACCCTGAGATATCTTAATCTTGGATAGATACAATACTCTTCCTGTATATAAAGACATGGATCCTGGATTCACTTTTAGGGCAAACAGATCCTGAAGGGGGGGGGGGGAGGCCATTAACTTTACAGATAATAAGAGAGAGGTAGAACAACATAATGTTTTTTTCTTGAGAAAATTTTGTTAAAGTTCTTTAATATTTTAGATGAGACTATATACTCAGTTTGGTAACAAACATCAGGAACAAAGGATGCAAATTTTAGCAAAGTTAAATCTCTGTAGGGTGCCTGGGTGGCTCAGTGGGTTAAAGCCTCTGCCTTCAGCTCAGGTCATGATCTCAAGGTCCTGGGATCAAGATGCTCTCTGCTCAGCAGGGAGTCTGCTTCCTTCTCTCTCTGCCTGCCTCTCTGCCTGGCTGTGATGTCTCTCTCTCTGTCAAATAAATAAAATAAAATCTTTAAAAAAAATAAAAAAATAAATCTGTAGATTTTGAATGCTTATTCTCTAGTTATGAATTTAGACTAAGTTATTCTTGAAAATTCCAAGACTTGGAATTAAAGAGTCAGACATTTGATTCCAGTGCTAATATGGACTACCCGGAAATTTCACTTGGATATTTTAGTTAAGGAAACTCTGAAACCCAAGACATAATGAATCACTAGGAGCTATTAAATAGAGCTTTTGTAATTGTATAGATTAAAGGGTAAGCCACGCACAGAAAGGGACTTGAACACAGTATCTTGATTTATTTTTTGAAGGGGAGTAAAGAAAGGGTAAACCTCTAGAAATTGCTGTTGGGCTCACAGAACAAATAGTGTATGGCAAAGGATCACATTTCTTTTTTCTCATTTTTTCTTTTTTTTTTTTTTTTTTTGTTGTTGTTGACAGAAACACAGCTAGAAAGGGTACACAAGAAGGGGGAGTGAGAGAGAGAAAGCAAGCTTCCCACTGAGCTGGAAGCCTGATGTGGGGCTTGATCCCAGGACTTCAGGATCATATCATGAGCCGAAGACAGACAGACGCTTAATTACTGAGCCACCCGGGCACCCCAAAGAATCACATTTTTACTTCATTTTAAAGAGAAAGACTTAGAAAATCTGAAATATTTCTGTATCATTCTCTTTTGACATTTACTAAATAAATGTCTGGTGTTGGAAAAAATACATGAGAACTTCAACATAGCAACAACAACAAAAAAGACTGGGAGGAATACATATGTTATAGGTAGAAGAAGGAATTCAAATAAATTCACTGAATAACTTAGGTGATTCCAATAACAAGGAGATGAAAATTACCCTGGGAATAAAGCCTTTTTCATAGGAAGGAGTAATACCTTTTAGACTCCAAAAGTAAGTTTGCCTATAATGGACACCCCTAGATTTACTAGACATTTATCTACCTGATAGAAGTTGATGGGTTTGAACACATATTTACCAGCCTTCCTTGAATTACAGTTCTTACAAGAAACATCTGCATTCATTTGGTAAAGTGGTAAATTAATTTCTACATCACATGGTGTTTTGAAGATTAAAAACTGAGCGGTGATCAGTTTTGCAGATGACAGTAAACTGAGAACAGAATGCCTCCCAGAAGCTGACCTCTGCCCTCCAAATCAACAGTGAGCCCCTGCTTCACATGTTCCTGGATCAGCAGAAGTGTGTGCTCAAAAATCTCCCCAGCTCTTGCTGTCTGCACAGTAAATGGGTCATGCGGATAACGAAACTGAGCCAGCAGGTCACTAGGGGTGTGAGGTTTCCTGCAAATGACAAAAGACATTACTGTTCACAAGGCGAAACAGCAGAATCCATGAATCTCACTGTGCATTTAAGAATACATTTCCCAAACAGCCAAGAAGAAGAAAGCTTCACCACCAAAAAATAAGCTTCACAGGGGGAGCTGAGAGTTCTTTTCCTATTTTGTTAATGAGTGAATCCCAAATGCCAGTGACAGTGCTGAACTCAAAAGATATATTTTTTGATGAATCAATGAGTTAAAGAACGTTTTTTTTTTACAAAAGGGAACATCTATGGTGAAAATTATACACTTGTGGGATCCACACATAAGTTCCAGTGGGCTCAGTAAACCCTCTGAAACAGTGTGCAGTATTGCACTCATTTCTGGGTGTTGGTACTGTCTGTCTTCTCTTTCTTCAAAGAGACTGCCTGGAAATACCCACTCACCTTTAAAACCTTGGTCAGGCATTTCTCTCCCCATAAAGTTTCCCCGGTAACTCTGTCAAGATGTACTTGAATTGTTGACATATTGTCTCTTCTACTATAGAAAGACTGTGTCAGGGATGAGAAAGTGCCTTACTCATCTTTACATTCCACTCACCAAACCTACAAACCAGCACCCAGTAGTGGTTTATACATATTGAAGAACTGAACTAAATAAGTGAAAAGAATATTAGTCATTGAGAATGTGAAAAACATTTTAAAGAGATTTTGGTCAGCTTAGGCATGTCTGGTCCTCTACATCTGAAATCATAACTTTAGATCATAGAACAATAGTAACAATAGTAATAGCTCATGTTAATTAAGCCCTTTCTATGTGAAGACACTGTTGAGACACTTTATCTATACTAACTTATTCAATCTTCCTAGCAAGTATGTCCATGAAACAGATTCTGTTGCTATCCTTATTTTATAGGCAAGAAGTGTGAGGTACTAAGATGCTTAGTTGCTTACCGAAGGTCACCCAGATAGGAAGTGATGAAGTGAGGACTCACAATAAGAATATAAATAAAGTGTAAGTCTCTAGAATATAAATAAAGTGGTAAGTGCATAATTAGCAAGCCATGCTGTTTGTGGGTATGCAGGGAAGAGCGCTATACTTGATTATGACTTTATAAGGTATTCCTTTTAGATCAACAGCTGCAAAGACTGGGTACATGCGTCATTTGACTTTAAAGACAACAGTCATGTTTTCCTTAATATGTTCAGGTGATGCGAAGCATCCCATGTACCTCCATCAGGACTGATGGGGACTTAATGGAAACTGAAGGCTTCATTGTTCTAAAGAAGTTCTGATTCAAATTAAAATAACTAAAATACTACACTTCCTAAACAAAACTTTCACCTGTGAGCTATCAGTTCATGACCAGATGTGTTCAGTTTGACAAGAGCTCAACCCCTGGATTGGCAGGAGCACTGAGCCTGGCTCTGGTGGGTTCTGACCTAAGAGAGCCCATGGGGTCATGTGGATGATCTGTGACATGAATCTATGCCATTTAGATTCTGTGGGGAAGACAGTTCATTCTCTTTGAGACTGAGCTGGAAATGGTGGCTAGCCCAAAGGGTGATGACCCACACACAGACTGAAGAAAACACTCACTCTTGGCAATCTTATGCACGATGCCTGCTGTGATGTATGGAGATTATAAAAACCAAGTAAGACTGAAGTGAAAATAATTTTGTAATCAAAATAAAATAAATTCTTACTGTGAAAACAAATGTCTTCGTGTGGAGTTAATTGCACTGTCAACCCTCTGTACAGCAGCAAGAATGGATGATTCAACAAAGTCATCGCCAGCTTGTCTACCCTGTATTGCTTTGAAAATCAATTCCATGATTAAAAGTATCAAACAGACCTTGAAGTTAGGAATGATCTCATATAAATGGCATTACAGAAACTTCCAAGACAATAAAAATGTTATGCAGTGTCCATATGATACTATCCATTGCAGGAGAGTAGGTAATTATCCAGAAGCAAAGCTTCCAGCAACAATAACAGCATTATTTAGGGAACTAAAGCATTCCAAAAATCTAGTAAAGCTATGTGAAATATTTCCTTTTTTACCACACTGATTCAAATGGGATTCAACTCTGTTAGTAATTTGTCATCTTCAGAAAGGTATGAAATGCCTATCTCTTCAGCCACCTTGCTTTAATGTTAAACATTAAATCGAAGTAAATATTATCACTTCCCTATGGAGATTTCTTAAAGCAAGAATTGAACTCTCAGTAAGACTTCAGTGAAAAATAATTCATGTTGTTTCTATAGCTCTGCCATGTGTGAGAATTCTATCAAGTTAAATATTATAGACAAAGAAAGCTTCTCACTTAGAGTCAATATTCTTCAGCATAGTAAATCTTCTCCAGATGATGGTTTAAGAAGTTTAAGGTAAAGGAAAAAAAAGTTAATAAAAATGATCATGGATATTAAAAACTCATATAAGAAAAATAATCAAGCATATTGATATTATTTAGTTCATTTTTGATAGTATCTAAAGTGTAGTAAGAATTTATATGACACAATTAAAGCAATAATTCCTTAGCATTGTTGAATACTGAACACAAGAGTAAGTATAGCCCCCAAAACTGAATTTGAAGTTAATGTCATTAAAAAGATTTAAAAAATGAAAAGTTTAAATAAAAATAGGAAGGTGTGTGGATTATATATTATCACTTATATAACATATATAATATTAAAATATTACATATGTATATGTTATATATATATGTTTATGTATTTTGCAATAGATAAATGTAAATAACATTCCACATCTGCTTGTTATTAAAAAAATTCCTTTATATTATGACAATGTATACATACTAGATTGGGTCATTGTTCTAAAAAAGATCACCAACATAAAAATTTTCAAGAAAAAATACCAGTGATACACATATTACAAGAAAACCAGTAAAATCAAGGTCTCTGCACAAAGATATTCTTGATAAACTAGATTATAGCCAGTAATTCTGAGTTAGAGGCTATACTGTCAATACAATTTCATCTTTATCATGACCACAATATCTAAGCTACAGAAGGTCAGTTTTACCTTTTATAGTTCAAAAATCATATTGGATTAACTATACAGTAACTAAAGCTACTTGAAAGAAAACAAAGATAAATCGATTAATTTCATTATTTGAAATTGATTTCCATTCAAAGACATAAATAAAAAAGTAAAATAGTCATCAACAGATAATATAATAGGTAATATGTCTGTAATATTTCTAAATAGAATTAATATTCTAATTAAGGTATTCCTGTAATGCATTAGGAAAAAATACATATAGGCATGTTATAAAAGAGGAAACCCCAAAAGTTTTTAAGTATTTGACAGATGTTGAAAACCACTTAAAACCTCAGAAATAAAATGTAAAATATCAATGAACTACCATTTTATGCTTATTCTGGCAAAAATAAAAAAGCTGATTATTGCCAAGTTTTGGCAGGGATGAGTGGACACAGGTAGGCTGGTGAGAGTGTAGAATTGGTGCTCCTATTTCCAAGATTTTGTTTATGGATACATATATTTTTTATTTGTTTTTACTTAGTAAAATGACATATGTGAACACCTTCTCACCCAGCAATCTGATTCCCACTTATATACCTAGAGAAATTCTCATGCAAATCCATAAGCGGTATAAATGAGAATGTTCATTGCAACTTTGTATGGAAGGAATTAGGGAAAATTGTCAGCAATGGAAGTGTGGGTGAGAAAATATGGTGGATTTACAGTATGAAATATGCAGCAATTAGAATTGGTAGGATGGACACATGCATGGATGCTGAAAAAGAGTACTTGTAAAAATTAGAAAGCTGAAAGAGAGCAATAAAATGATTTGATTAAATATATAATAAATGCATTATACTTGTCATATAACATAATGATCATGATGGGAATGGGGTGTTGGCTTATAAAGGGTTGGATTAATTAATCAATTAAGCTGTCAAAATAATAGCAGTGATTATGAGAAAATCTAATCTTTTCAATATACCTGATATGATATACATTGGGATAGTTCAAAAATAAGGCAGTAAGAATGAGCCTACTGAATTTGTTACTTTTACTTGGAAATAAAGGAACTGAGATCAATCCAATCAATCTAGTCCGGCCTACAGGCTCACAAGATGTTAGTCTTTTTTCTATCATTCCCTTTTTAGTCCTTAACTTGTGAATCTCAAGTGAAGAGAGTGGCATCGATGATGTGTTCTTATTCATGACAATTACTGTCATTGGACCCCTGCACCTGTGTCCATAAGATGCGATCAGAGGCCTATCAAAGTTTGTGTGTAGGACTGAGTTATCACATAGCACACAATGCCAGCCAAAATTCGAAAGGCTGTTCACTGTGGCACACAGAACTTGGAAGGCATATTTAAATTTTGGGAGAGCATCAGTTAACATATTCACCTGAATTTTATTTGTTTGACAATTTTGCTTTTATTCTGTTCATAAAGTAGTTTTGCTATTATGGCTGTAAAAAATTTACAGGCATAGGAATTTTACAACAGCTATTCATTTTTCAACTCATTCATAAAGCAGAAATAGTTAACACTTACTCAAAATACAGTTGAGCCAAACATATAGTTGGGGCAAATATGATTATTAAATAAGAAAGGCACACAAAGTTCTTTAAAAATGACATTGCAATGCAAACATAAGGTGCTTTACAGTGATTATTAGGTTCTAAACCCCTAAGTAATCCATATCTTCACATAATTATTGATTGCTACTGTGTTGTCATTTGTTCATCTTGACCTTTTTTTTCTCTTTATTAATAAGAAACCAACAAGAGTGGAGATGTAAAAAGGAAAGGAAAATAACAAGAAAGGTGGCAGAACATGTAAACACTGTTTGGAATAATTAAATTTTGATATGCACAAATAGAAAACCATAAAAGTTGTTTGTTCACGGATTATTAAAAGTACATTAAATATGTAATATGTTCACACAGAAAATATCTGTGGTAACAAGAACTCTTTCTCCCTTATGTCATTTCAATTATGAATTTTTTAAGGTCTTATAGTTTTATGATAAAATAAAACTAAGCTTTTATTGTTCATCCGGTCTCAGTATTGTATTAGTTAGTGTGGTACAAATTGCAAAAAAGATTTCCATAAATATTTCCAGAAGAACACTGTATTATGCAAAGCAAATTCAGTTTATTGGGGCACATCTAGAATCAAACAGCACTGTTAATATCTTATCTGTCTTAAAAACTACCTGAATTAATGTTGTAGGAATAGAATGATCAGAAAACTGAGTATATTATCCATTTTTTTATGCAAAATTTTGCAGAGGAAGGGGAAGAAGTAGATAATTTTCTTTTGATAGGTTTTGGGGTTAAAAAAGGAGAAAAGGCCTCAGAACGTTATGAAATTAAGCATGTTTAAAGTTGTCTGATGAACATCTCCTTGCAGTTCTGTCCATGTATCTATGAGACTATCACCTACAAAGAAGATAAAGTCAAAAGATTAATGTATGTCCTTTTAGGAAAGGGAAGCTTAGGTGTAATGGCCCACCAACTGCTATGTGACCGCTCTGCCAGAGCATGGCCTAGATAGGGAAGAATAAGAGTCGGGGAGGAATGGGTGAAGCCTGAGGAGGGACAGCAGAGCACAACAGCTGCACCCCTGCCATCCCTCTCACACAATCCCTAGACCTCAATAAAAGCAGAGTTTCTTTCACAACACAGTATTCTTTATCTCCCCTTTCCCCCAGGAGAAAAGTAGCCAGATAATTTAACTATCATTAACTAAATAGGCCTTACCACATGAAATCTTCCCCTAAAGAGAAGGACTGATCGACCACTGATGCTGGAGAGGGCTGTCCTAGGAAACTAGGCACTCCCACAGCATAGAAATTGATATAAACAAACATCTTTGTTTTGTTATTTTATTAATTTTTATTTTTTCCATAACCCAGCCACCTATCCCTCACCTACCCCACTCCCCAGCAACTCTCCCTTTGTTTCCTGAGATTAAGAGTCTGTTATGGTCTCCCTCCCTAGTCCCAAACTGTTTCATTTTTTTCCCTCCCTACCTGCCACGCCACAAGCCCTGCCTCTCAAATTTTTTTTTAGAAATCATACGATAATTATCTTTCTCTGATTGGCTTATTTTGCTCAGCATAATGCCCTCCAGTTCCATCCATGTATTTGCAAATAGCAGGATTTCATTCCTTTTGATGACTGCATAGTATTCCATTACATATATACTACATCTTCTTTATCCATTCATTTGTTGATGAAAATCTAGGTTCTTTCCATAGTTTGTCTATTGTGCACATTGCTGCTGTAAACATCCGGGTACATGTGCCCCTTCCAATCACTACATTTGTATCTTTAGGGTAAATACCCAGAAGTGTGATTGCTGGGTCATACGGTAGCTCTATCTTTAACTTTTTGAGGAATCTCCATACTGTTTTCCAGAGTGGCTGCACCAGACTGCATTCCCACCAACATTGTAGGAGGGTTCCTCTTTCCCTGCATCCTCACCAACATCTGTCATTTCCTGACTTGTTAATTTTAGCTACTCTGAATGGTGTGAGGTGGTATCTCATTGTGCTTTTTGATTTCTACTTCCCTGATGTTGAGGGATGTTGAGCACTTTTTCATATGTTTGTTGGCCATTTGGATGTCTTCTTTGGAGAAAAGTCTGTTCATGTCCATGTCTTCTGCCCTTGTCTTAATTGGATTATTTCTTCTTTGGGGAATTTGGGAAGTTTGTTATAGATTTTGGATAGTAGCCCTTTATCAAATATGTCATTTGCAAATAGATTCTCCCATTCTGTCAGTTGTCTTTTGGTTTTGTTGACTGTTTCCCTTTGTTGTGCAAAACCTTTGATCTTGATGAAGTCCCAATAGTTCTTTTTTTTTTCCTTGCTTCCCTTCCCTTTGTCAATGTTTCTAGGAAAAAGTTGCAGCAGCTGAGGTTGAAGAGGTTGTTGCCTGTGTTCTCCTCAAGGATTTTGATGGATTCCTGTCTCACAGTAAGTTCTTTCATCCATTTTGAGTCTATTTTTCTGTGTGGTGTAAGGAAATGGTCCAGTTTCATTCTTCTGCATGTGGCTTCCAATTTTCCCAACATCATTTGTTAATAAAAGTGTCTTTTTTCCATTGGACATTATTTCCTGCTTTGTCGAAGATGAGTTGACCGTAACACTGAGGGTCCATTTCTGGGCTCTGTATTCTGTTCCATTGATCTATGTGTCTGTTTTTGTGCCAGTATCATACTGTCTTGATGATTACCGCTTTGTAATAGAGATTGAAGTCTGGAATTCTGATGCTAGCTTTGGTTTTCTTTTTCAACATTCCTTTGGCTATTTGGGGTCTTTTCTGGTCCATATAAATTTTAGGATTATTTGTTCTAAATCTTTGAAAAAAATTGATTGTATTTTGATAGGTAGTTCATTAAATGCGTAGATTGCTTTAGGTAGCATAGACTTTTTCACAATATTTGTTCTTACAATCTATAAGCATGGAACGTTTTTCCGTTTCTTTGTGTCTTCCTCAATTTCTTTCATGAGTACTTTATAGTTTTCTGAGTACAGATTCCTTGCTTCTTTGGTTAGGTTTATTCCTAGGTATCTTATGGTTTTGGGTGCAATTGTAAATGGGATTGACTCTTTAATTTCTCTTCCTTCTTTCTTGTTGTTGGTATATAGAAATGCAACTGATTTCTGTGCATTGGTTTTATATCCTGACACTTTACTGACACTTTACTTTACACTTTACCATATGAGTTCTAACAGTTTTGGAGTGGAGTTTTTGGGGTTTTCCACATAAAGTATCACATAATCTTCATAGAGTGAAAGTTTGACTTCTTCTTTGCCAATTCAGATGACTTTTATTTCTTTTTGTTGTCTGATTGCTGACGTTAGGAATTCTAGTACTATGCTGAATAGCAGTGGTGATAGTGGACAGCACTACCATGTTCCTGACCTTAAGGAAAAGGCTCTCAGTTTTTCCCCATTGAGAATGACATTCACTGTGGGTTTGTCATAGATGGCTTTGATGATATTGAGGTATGTACTCTTTATCCCTACTCTGTGAAGAGTTTTGATCAAGAAAGGACGCTCTACTTTGCCAAATGCCTTTTCAGCATCTACTGAGAGTATCGTATGGTTCTTGTTCTTTCTTTATTGATGTACCATAGTCACATTGGTTGATATGAGGATGTTGAACCAATCTTGTAGCCCAGGAATAAGTCCCACTTGGTTGTGGCGAATAATCCTTTTAATATACTGTTGGATCCTATTGGCTAGTATTTCAGTGAGAATTTTTGCATCCATTTTCATCAAGGGTATTGGTCTGTAATTCTCCTCTTTGATGAGGTCTTTGGGGATCAAGGTAATGCTGGCCTCGTGGAATGATTTTGGAAGTTTTCGTTCCATTTCTATTTTTTGGAACAGTTTCAGGAAAATAGGAATTAATTTTACTTTAAAAGTTTGGTAAAATTCCCTAGGGAAGCTGTCTGGCCTTGTGTTCTTGTTTTTTGGGAGATTTTTGATGACTCCTTCAATCTCCTTACTGGTTATGGATCTGCATAGGTTTTCTGTTTCTTCCTGGTTCAGTTTTGGTAGTTTATATGTCCTTAGGAATGCAACCATTTCTTCCAGACTGTCAAATTTGCTGGTGTAGAGTTGCTCATAATATGTTCTGTATTTCTTTGGTGTTGTTTTTGATCTCTCCTCTTTCACTCATGATTTTATTAATTTGGGTCCTTTCTCTTTTATTTTTGCTAAGTCTGACCAGGGGTTTATCAATCTTGTTAATTCCTTCAAAGAACAAACTCCTAGTTTTGTTGATTTGTTTTACTGTTCTTTTGGTTTCTATTTCAATAATTTCTACTGTGATCTTTATTATTTCTTTCCTCCTGCCAGCAGGCTCTCTTTGCTATTCTCTCTCTAGCTTCTTTAGGTGTACGCCTAGGTTGTGTACTTGAGGCCTTTCTTGTTTCTTGAGAAAGGCTTGCATTGCTATATACTTTCCTCCCAGGACCACCTTTGCTGTGTTCCAAAGATTTTGAACAGTTGTGTTTTCACTTTCATTTTTTTCCATGAATTTTTCAAATTCTTTAATTTGCTGGTTGATCCATTCATTATTTAGCAGAATACTCTTTAGCTACATGTATTTGGGTCCTTTGCAAATTTCTTCTTGTGATTAAGTTCTAGTTTCAAATCATTGCAGTCTGAAAATATTCAGGGGATGATCTCAATCTTTTGGTACCAATTGAGACCTGATTTGTGACCCAGAATATGATTTATTGGAGAATGTTCCATGTGCACTAGAGAAGATTGTGAATTCTTTTTCTTTGGGATGGAATGTTCTGAATATATCTGTGATATCCATCTGGTCCAGTGTGTCATTTAAAGCCTTTATTTCCTAGTTGATCTTTTGCTTAGATTATCTGTCCATTTCAGTGAGGGGAGTGTTAAAGTCCTTTACTATTATTGTATTATTGTCAAGGTGTTTCTTTGATTTTGTTATTAATTGATTAATATAATTGGCTGTTCTCATATTAGGGGCATAGATATTTACAATTGTTAGATCTTCTTATTGGACAGAGCCTTTAAGTATGATATAGTGTCCTTCCTCATCTCTTATTGTAGTCTTTGGATTAAAATCTAATTTGTCTGAATAAGGATTGCCACTCAAACTTTATTTTGATGTCCATAAGCATGGTAAAATGTTTTCTACCCCCTCACTTTAACCTGGAGGGAACTTTGGGTCTAAAATGAGTTTCTTAGAGACAACATATCAATGGGTCTTTTTAAAAATATTTTATTTATTTATTTGACACAGAGAGAGAGAGATCACAAGTAGGCAGAGAGGCAGGCAGAGAGAGAGGAGGAATCAGGCTCCCTGCTGAGCAGAGAGCCCAATGTGGGCCTCAATCCCAGGACCCTGAGATCATGACCTGAGCTGAAGGCAGAGGCTTTAACCAGCTGAGCCACCCAGGCACCCGGGTCTTGTTTTTTTATCCATTCAGAAACCCTGTGTCCTTTGATTGGAACATTTAGTCCATTGACATTCAAGGTAACTATTGAAAGATAAATTTAGTGCCATTGTATTGCCTGTAGGTAATTACTGTAGATTGTCTCTGTTCCTTTCTGGTCTGTTACTTTTAGGCTTTCTCTTTCCTTAGAGGACCCCTTCCAATATTTCCTGTAGGGCTGGTTTGGTGCTTGCAAATTATTTTAGTTCTTGTTCTGGAAGTTTTTTATCTCTCCTTCTATTTTCAATGACAGAATAGCTGGTATAGTATTCTTGGCTGCATATTTTTCTCACTTAGTGCTCTGAATATATCATGCTAGTACTTTCTGTCCTGCCAGGTCTTTGTGGATAGGTCTTCTGCCAATCTAATATTTCTTCCATTTTATGTTACAAACCTCTACTCCCAAGCTGTTTTCAGAATTTTATCTTTGTCACTGAGATTTTAAGTTTTACTATTAGATGACAGAGGGGTAGATCTATTTTTATTGATGTTAAGAGGGGTTCTCTGTGCCTCCTGGGTTTTGCTGCTTGTTCCCTTCACCAAATTAGGGAAATGCTCTGCTGTAATTTGCTCCATTAAACCATCTGCCCCTCTTTCTCTTTCTTCTTCTTCTGGGATCCCAATTATCCTAGTATTGTTTCATCATATGATATCACTCATCTCTCGAATTCTGCTCTTGTGGTCCAATAGTTGTTTGTCTCTTTTTCTCAGCTTCTTTATTTTCCATCATTTGGTCTTCTATATCACTAATTCTCTCTTCTGTCTCATATATCCTAGCAGTAAGAGCCTCCATTTTTTATTGCACCTCATTAATAGCCTTTTAAATTTCAACTTGGTTAGATTTTAGTTTTTTTATTATTATTATTATTTCTACAGAAAGGGATTTTATTTCTGCAGAAAGGGATTCTCTAATATCTTCCATACTTTGTGTAAGCCCAGCTAGCACCTTGATAATCATCATTCTGAGCTCTAGTTCTGAAATATTACTAATTTCCCTATTGATTAGGTCCCTAGCCATTGGTAGTGTCTCTTGTTCTTTTTTTTTTTTTTGAGATGAGTTTTTCCACCTTGTCATTTTATCCCAATAAGAATATATGAATGAGAGAACAAAATACTAAAAGGGTAGCAATGACCCCAGAAAAATATACACTAACCAAATCAGAAGAGACCCAGAATTTGGGGGGGCTGGGGAGGAAGGGGGAAAATTCTATATCTATATCTATCTATCTATCTCTTTATATATATGATTAGACTGGTGAGTAGAACAGAGCCACACATTTGGTTTGGGGTGTATTTTGGTCTCTTAGAAGAAACTGTCTCCCAATTTTTAAAGAAAGAAAAACTTATATATGTGCAAAAATAAGAGTATACATGATGAATGGATGGAACATGACTGTAAAGAAGAAAATTTAAAAAAAATTCTAAAAAAGGAATTAATAAGATTAGAAGTTGGTTGAAAAAAGAAAAATAAAAGAGGAAAGAATGTGATGAGGCTGGAAACTAGAACAAAGCCATGTGCTAGATTTGGGGTATATTTTGATCTATTAGAAGAAACTGTATCCCAAAATTGTAAACAATGAAAAACCTATATGTATACAAAAAATGAGCTTAAATATAATGAAGGGATAGAATACAACTAAAACAATAAAAATTTTAAAAGATTTTTTTTAATTTTTAAAAAGATCTTATTTATTATTTTTTTTAAAAAAAGTCATTGATAAAGGGGCGCCTGGGTGGCTCAGTTGGTTAAGCGACTGCCTTTGGCTCAGGTTATGATCCCAGAGACCTGGGATCGAGTCCCACATCAGGCTCCCTGCTCGGCAGGAAGCCTGCTTCTCCCTCTCTCACTCCCCCTGCTTGTGTTCCCTCTCTGGCCGTGTTTCTCTCTGTCAAATAAATAAATAAAATACTAAAAAAAGTCATTGATAAGAAAATAGTCTAAAAATATTAAAATAGGAAAGAAAAAATTAAAAATAGAATAAGAACAAAAATAAAATAAAATAAATAACTCCGAAAGACTGAAGAATCATGGGGAAAAAACCATGAATTCTACGTGGTGCATTCCTTTAATTCTGGAGTTCCACAGTTCTCATTGATCAGTGAACTTGGTCTTGGCTAGATGTTCTTGCTGACCTTTAGGGGAAGGGGCCTGTTGTATTGATTCTCAAATGTCTCTGTCCAAGGTGGAACTGCCCTGCCCTTGCCAGGGGCCAGGCTAAACAATCTGCTCAGGTTTACTCTCAGTAGCTTTTGTTCCCTGAACACTTTCATATAGCTTTGGAGGAGGAGAATGAAGATGGCAGCCTCCCAGTCTCTGGCCCAGAGGAGGTGAGAGCTCAGACCCAATTCCTCATTGTATCCACAGAGAAAAGCAGTCAATCACAGCTGCCTTCTTGGTCTCTGGCCACATCCATGCTCACCCAGCCTGTGATGGAGCATTTCTATCTCTGGCGCTTAGCTCCATTTGGAATCTCCAAACTCAGCAGATTCTTACAGTGTGCTCCCATGCTGTTCCTCCTGATGGAGGAAGGGGGGAGGGTCTCCCTGGATCTGCTATTTATGGGGTCCCTGCTCAAAAGCAGTGGCCCAACTGCACCTTGGATCATGGTTTAAGGTAACCCCCCAGCTGAGAGCCCACTCCTCATCTCCGTCTCTGCAACTGGCCTTTCTGTTCCAATACCTGGGAGCTCTGCCACACTCAGGGATCCTGGGTCCTTCCATGACCCCACAGGTCCTAACTACACGGTCCCAGCCAGAGTTCCACTGCCCCCACTTAGCCTCTGTAGAATGTCCCCCAGTGGTGCAGACTTCTAAAAGTTCTAATCTTGTGTTCCATTGCTCTACTGCTTGCCAGGAGGCAGCCCCTTCTCTGCAATCTATCTTCCCAAATGTCGCCTCTGATTCACTTCTACATGCATCCTAACTTCCAGAAAGTGGCCATTTTTCTGTTCTTAGAATTGCCACTCTTCTTCTCTTCAGTCTCCTGTTGAGTTCATAGATGTTCCCACTGGTTTCATATTCAAACTGAACTCCTGGGGCCTAATATTTAGGTCTCCTACTCCTCTGCTATCTTGCTTCTCTCCTACCTTTGTTTTAACAGCAACAACTCTGCCTTAGTCATCATTTTGCATCATTAGGAATGTAAATGGGCTCACTGTCTTGCAAGCTATACCATTTTTTTTCAGAAACTGAAGAGAAAGACACTACTTTTTGTTTCTGTTTTATCAGTTTTAATAATCGAGCTAAACTTTTTATTTTGATTATTCTCTTTCCTTATAATTTCATGACCTTCCAAACACAATTCTACTAGAAACCTATTCTTAAAATTTAATGCTATTTTTTTTTTGAAACACGTGGCTTAGCTCAGGATAGACATATGTGTTCAGTATAGATTTTATGTATAAATGGATGTGAAATATATTCAAATAGTTAAAGGTATTATAAAATATGTATATGTGTATTAGGTATATGCTGTTATTTATAAAATGTTTCACCACTCATTGTATTATTAAAGTTTGCTTAGGTAAACAAGTTTGTTATGTATCTATTATGTAAATTAATTTATAACATATTCACAGTGAATCAACAACTATATTAAAATAGCAATTGAAAATGATTATCAATTTCATTTCATTGATATATTTGAGTAAATAAAATTTTCTGATACTTCATAGTTCACTCATTGTGCAACAACTGCACTGGTTTTGAAACACATGTTTTGTCTAGACAATGACAACAGGATTAGAATGTCAAAAAAAAAAATAACTAGATCCCAAAAGAGTCAACTAAGTTAATTGATAAATAACACTTGGAACACATGATAAATGCCCAAGAAATGTTAACTTTTTTTAGTAGTAATATTAATATCAATTTAATACAGATTATTTACTTAACATAATAGAAAAGGTCTCATTAACTTAAAGCAACTAATGTAACCTTAATTCTCATTTGTAATTTATAAGGTTAAGGATATAGTCAAAGTAGAGAATACTCTAAGTGGAAATATCATTTAGAGAGTTATTGCAGAAGTCTAAATGACCAAAGGATGAACTATGAAAGAGGAGCTGATATGGAGAAATGGAAAAGAAGCAACATTTGCAGGAAAAACTGGTGAGATGTGGTAGTTGGGTAAAGAAGAAAGAGGGATCAGAAAAAATCAGAAGAGGTTCTGGCTTCCTCCTTAGAGAATATGGTCTGAATTTAAAGGACTGCCAGGAGGTGACAAAGTCTTCAGATGAAAATGAGGAGTTCAACTTAGCATACATTCAAAATCAGTTTGTAATATGTGCACTCAGAAGACCTGTAGGTCATCCAAAATGAAATGTCCAACACACAATTAGATACTCAACTCAGAATTTCAAAGAAGACAACATTGTTTATATTTACTTTTTATACAATTAAAAACAGTATATATGTGGTATTTGTGCTCCAGGATGTTCATTTAATCCATGCTGTGTCACTATTTCACTTTTAGCCACTCTACATATTATTCTAATGTCTCACTGGTAAACATTCTGCCATGTATACATGCTCTAAACTACCTCCTGACTATTGCACATTTAAATTCTATTGCAGAATCAGAATTTCTATGCCAACAGAGACTCTTGGGCATCCACATTTATAAGAAATGAAAAAATTAATTCCAGTTATGGGTAAGGTATCCAACATGGCTGAGATCAATAAAGGTAAGTTTAATGATTTAACCCAGGGTTTTCCCCACCATCTTACACTGTTAATACTCAATATAAATGTCTTGTGTCCTCAGACTGAACCATTTTAACAAGAAAAAAATGAGTTGTAAAAATATAGTGTGAATTATGAACTTCACTGCACTAAACAACACATCAATATATATAGGAGGTGTTAAAATGAACCAATTTTTTTTGATTTAAAGATTTTATTTATTTATTTGACAGAGAGAAACACAGCTAGAGAGGGAACACAAGTAAGGGGAGTGAGAGAAGGAGAAGCAGGTTTCCCAACGAGCAGGGAGCCTGATGTGGGGTTTGATCCTGGGACTCTGGGATCATGACCTGAGCCAAAGGCAGACGTTTAAAGACTGAGCCACCCAGGCACCCCAAAATGAATCGTGTTTTGAACAAAAATTGTGAGTTGTGGGGGGATCTAAAGTAATATATGCAACTTTCATATGCCAAATATCATTCAGAGAAAGAGGTATGCTGATGTGAATAATGTTTGTTAATACAAAATACTTTGAGGACACCCTAAACCAAAGGATATGTTCCTAGTTAACACTCTTTCAGCCTTACAGGTTTGTCAAAAATTATTAAAACTATTAAAAGTCTATTATATATATATAAACCTCCTTAAAAAATCACAATTTGTGGGAGCCCTTTTTTCTTTTGCTATTATAAATGCTTTACTTTGAGCATTACTTATTCAAATGCATGGTTGATATATAAAATGCCCAAATTTCGCTTGAATTGTAATTGTGTATTTTTATTCTTTTAGATTACTTTGTACGGTTGTATTCCCAATACAGAATGGAAACACTAGGCATGATCCTTTTTGTAACAGTTTTTATACAATGAGCAGTTACAAAATTCCTTCACTGCTTAATTAGGGCATTAAGATTTGACAATCCTCCTATAATGTGTGGTCTTTTCCCTTTAATTAGGATGACTTGTGAATGAAAGCGTCTAAGTCATAAAATGTTCCCTAAGTGATTGACATATTTCCTCCTCTTCTGCAATGTGGGTTGTGTAAACACACACACACACACACACACTTAAATCTCAAATTTATTCAAAACTTTAGAATTTATATCTTCATATTTTTTCCTCTTCATAAAAATATTTCTAATAGCATAAAATTTATCTGGTATGAGACACAAATATAAATCAATTTTTCCTTATTATTGATATAAAAATGTCTCCAGAGCAAAAAACATTTTTTTCTGTACTGAATAATTTCTTCTTTTATACTGTTTTATCTTTATAGCCTGACTTTCTGCTTTCTATACAATAGAGCAGAATATTGGTAAATGCTATTTGTCATTCTTTTAAAATCTGGTAAATAGGGTATTTATACATTTTAATCTAAATGTTTTACTTTTAAAGTGTGTATATAAAATGGTTAGTTAAATTTCAGTCTACCACAATGAAATTCTTATGTTGGAGGTTCTAAAATATTGACCACTGTGACTATAGGGTTTTTGTGTATGTGGCAGAGCAAAACAGAGACAAATAGGGAGAGAATAAGAGACAGAGAGAGAATATTTGTTTGTGTATATGTTTGTTTAGTGGGAAATATTTCTAGCATCTCTAGAACCTAAAAGATAGTAATTTAAATTTTATAATGTTTTTTCTAGAATACTCAAGAATATTTTCTCATAGATCTCACAAATAGTTAAGCAGTAGAAAAGGTGCTCTATAAGTTTATAAAAAGAAACACAATAGGGTGCCTGGGTGGTTCAGGTTTGGGCCCCGCACTGGGCTCCCTGCTGGGTGGGAAGCCTGCTTCTCCCTTTGTCACTCCCTCTGCTTGTGTTCCCTCTCTAGCTGTATTTCTCTCTGTCAAATATATAAATAAAATCTTAAAAAAAAAAAGAAAGAAACACAACTATTACAGATTCTAAATCAGGAAAAACACAAACTCATAGCAAATACCAAGTAAGGCTAAGATTTTGCAACTTTCAGAAATTCTAAGTGGTAAAGTATTTCTGACCCTACTAGAATAAATGTTCATTAGTTACTAGATACATTGTTATAATTTTAAGATTAATATTCTACAGAGAATACTTTTTACCATACAGGATAATAAATATGTAAAGATTGATGCACCATTAATGAAAATATATATTTTATATAAAATACCGAAACAAATGGGTCTATGAAAGTTGCATTTCTCAGAATTTTCAATTGTAAGAATATGAAACTATTGTAGTACATAATAAGAGAACAGTGACACCTTTAAGGATGCGATTTAATTAAATAAATCTGTATTTATCCAGGCCTGTATTTATGAAGAGAAGAGTTACTCAGTAGTTTTAGACACTGGTAAAAGCTGGAAAAACTAAAAGGGAAAAATAAATCTGTAAAACCCTATTTATGAAATCTGACCATTTCTAAGGAAACCAAAAAGCAAGCAGGCAAAGCCCAAAATAGTACTCCATATGCTTGTAGTTGAACTCATTTACTTGAACTGTTGATTGTCAATAAGGCAGGAACTCCCCCAAAACCCATCCACAAGAAAAGCAACCCTGATGTCAATTCACATGTTTCCACATGCTGTGCTTTTCTTGAATTCTTTCCCCACATGGAGAACATTCCAGTCCATCATCACAGTCAGTCCCCATTCCCATATCCACAGCTCAGGTTTCCACTTAAAATCTGCCCACAAATAGACTCTCTCACTTCTAATACAAACTGATTAATTGAAGGAAAAAAAAAAAAAAAAGGATTTTATTTTTTGTAAAACTATGACAACGTTTTTTAAGCAGTTACCATTTAGTATGAGGGCTACAGCTAAATAGCCAAGTGGAAGACAAAATATAAAACAATGCCAAATATGTAGACCAATTATAAATATTCCAAAATAAATATTGAAATACTTATTCTTATAGTGGCAAATCTTACCTAGAAGTTTGATTGATTGATTTTTAATTTTACTGTAGAACTACATATACCCAGAGTAACTCATACATGTTAAATTTCATTTATCCTTAAATCTCTGACTTCACTTTATTTAGCTATGAGTGTATTTTACAATCTATAATTTTCATTTCCTAAGAAAATGTGATAAACATTTGAAAATCCTTCCTGCTTTTGTTCACTTTTGGCACTGATGATTTTGGTGTTTGATACACTTTAATGTAGTTTACACTCAAAATGTAGGTTTAAAAAATTAAAATAACATTGATTTAATATTAATACATTTGACTAGAAAAAAACATATAAGGAAACTTGGGTAGTGAGACAAATCAGTTAGCTGTCAAAGATATTTATTTAGATTGCATGAGGAATCATACTTACCTAACACTGTGAGAAACATATTGGCCACAACAAAGCCAAATGAATTCCGAGCCACACATTCATATCTTCCTTGGTCAGCTTGCCCTGCATCATAGATGGTTAGCATGCTTTCACCACTGACATGGAATTTACCACTCTCAGTAATCTGAACACCTGCCTAGGGAGGAAAAAGAATTGTCACTGGAAGGAAATATGATCCCTTAAAAATAACATTTTACATTTTGTTTGATATAGTTTGATTTGATCAACAACTAGCTACTGAGCACCTACTGTGTCAAGCATTAGATAAGGTATTTTATGAATCTAATGAAGAGAGGAAAAGAGAGAGAGAAAGTGCTTTCTAGGAAGTGTGGTTTATCTTTCTCAATTAAAATAAATATGATATTCAAAATTCAATTATGTGATTATTTAATATTATAATAATTTAAAAATCCTCATTTCAATGAATGAATACATAGTTAATTCGTATTTTTCTTACTTCTAGAAAAAGATTCTGACAATAATAAAAATAAAATTTGAAAAGAAGGAAAGTTTTCATAAATCTACCAACTAAATATATCAAAATATTTTCATATTTCTGATTCCTTTTCCATTTATTTATATGTATTCATAAGTTTTATGTACCTGCAAAGATTTATATATCATTGTTTCTCAATTAAAATTATACCTTAAGAAAAGATGACTACATTTCTTTCTTTGTTTTTAAGATTTTTATTTATTTATTTATTCGATAGAGAGAAACACAGCTAGACAGGGAACACAAGCAGGGGGAGTGAGAGAGGGAGAAGCAGGCTTCCCACCCAGCAGGGAGTTTGACGTGGGACTCGATCCTGGGTCTCCAGGATCACGACCAGAGCCGAAGGCAGTCGCTTAACCAACTGAGCCACTTAGGCGCCCCTCATTTATTTTTTAAGAACATCAAACTCTGAGACCAATCCTTGCATTTTGATTTAAAAAAAAACTTAGTGAAAGAAGCAATTATGTTAAAAAATATAGCTCAAAAAACTAAAGGAAATAAAATAAATAAATTTATTATTTCCTTAAAGTCACTCACGTTTTGAACCTCTAGAAGGAATTTTTTCATGCCACTTTTTTTTAAAACCAACTTTTTCATTCTTATTTCAGCTAATTTCCTACTTTTAATCCACTTCTGCAATATTAATTCAAAATTGTTTCTTGCTAGCCACTAAAACTCTTAAATTTATGTAAGACAAAAACAATTTTTCCTTAGAAGTATTCAGTTATATTTATGAAGCTTTCATCACCAAGTAAATGAGAAGGGACAAATTTATCAAAATCCAAAGCCAAAATCAGATGTCATCACTTACAAAATGAACAAAAAAGAAGCAGGAAATAAACTTGTTTCAGTGTAAAAAATTACTTAGTAACAAAAATCACAACAGTAATAAATCAATGTGAGAACTACTACCTCTTTTCACTGGGTCAATACATTTTTCAGTTTTTTTATATTACTGTACCTTTGAAATCTTACCTTGTTCCAGGTAATTATGGGCTGTGGTTCTCCTTGAGCATGACATGAAATGTTTACATTCTTGCCAACCTCTACACTTGTATCCTGAGGTAGTTGAATAAACACTGGGAGAGCTGTGGAAACAAATCAAAATGACATCATGTCAAGACTATTTTTTTCAACACACACTATCTAAGTCAAATGGTATAAATCTGGATATGATATTGGTTAGCCACACTGCTGTTTTAAAAAGCAATTACTTGGACAACAGAGAGAGTAATAAATATCAAAACCAGGGTACTGATAATTAGGATAAAGATGAGAATAGGAAAAAAAAAAGAAGAGAAATATGCAAAGCTTTTAACCAAAATACTCTAACCCTAACATTTAATCTTAAATATTTATAATATATATTTCTTCAGCTGAGTAGTGGGTACAAGGATTTTTAGCACTCTTTTTCAATAGTTTTTCATAAGTCTCAAAAAAAGATATATGGTAACATCAAAATTTATTGTTGGCTAAAATAAAGGGATTCAATCTTACTTTATATTCTCAAAAAACAAACTATTGTGACTTACCTAATATGAAATAAATCATTGGAATGACCCTACAACTATTAAGGAAATTAAATTAATAATATTTTTTAAATCCCAAAACATAACTTTTAGGAAAGAATTAAAATCTTTCTAGTAGACAATTCTATCAAACATACAATCTCTTCTAGAAGCTAAGAGGAAGACATGTTTCCTGACTTTTTAGGAGGCTTATCTTAATATCAAAACCAAATAATGACAGTACCAAAATCAAATAGAAAAGAAAAAAGGTCTATAGTCTAGAATCTTCATTAATATAGACACAAAAATAATCCATAAAGTATTGGCAAATAGAATTCATCAATATAAAAATGTTTATACACCATGTCCAAAAGAGTTTATTCCAGAGATACAAGACTGATTCAGTATTTGAAAAATCAATCAATAGAATCTATTATACAAACAAATAAAGAAGAAAATTCCTCATAATTTCAATTCAAAAATTCAAATTCACTTCAAGAATTTTTGACTAAATTTAACACTTATTTATGATTAAATAAAAATCTCAGAAAAAATAGTAACAGAGCTTACAAAACTTGAAAATGAACATAGAAGGGAAGATGTCAGAGGAGTAGGTGACCCTAATTCCATTTGGTCCCTGGAATTCAGCTAGATAGCTATCAAATCACTCTGAACCCCTGAAAACTCAACAAAAGATCTAAGAAAAGGATAGCTGCAATTCTACAAATAGAAACATGACCACTTTTTTCAAGGTAGGAGGTGCATAGGAATAAGTCTATGGTGATATATTAGAAGATAAACCGTGGGAGCAAGGAGCCAGGTACCAGAAAGTAATATGCACAGTGAAGTGAAAAATTGGAGTTTTAGAAGTCAGCTCTGGTAGAGGATATCCCTGCCTGAAATGTGCACAGGTAGTGAAGCAGGATGAAATCACAGGTGGGAGAGTATGGTCTCAGGAACGCTGGGGTCACAGAAAAAAGGGAGGCACCTGAGTGCAGCAGTGTTCCCATTAAAGCAGGGAAGACAGTTACAAACAGGGAGTTCAGGAGTGGGCTTACTGCATGGTGTTGCCATAAGCCAGGAACCACTGCACAGTTTGGTGACTGTTCTCTATCGCAGGCCAAGAAAGAGGGAGCATTGTAACAAGACACCCTCTCCCTTCACCTCTGTCAGTTTAAAGATATGAAACTGGGCCTCATACCTGACATAAAATACCCCATTAAAGCCTGGGTGAACACAGAATGTGGATGGAAACTAGGGAGACAATAGTGATTGATTGCTTCTCTATAAAGGCTCACTAAAGACTAGAGGGCATGAACTTTCAGCTCTGGGGATAGAGATTGGGGCACAGCTAATTTCATTTTTGTTTCAATACTCCAAAGTGGCACTGAAAAGACTTCAGGGAACAAAAGCCACATAGAGCAATCTAGAACCACTTACATGGCAAGGCGGGTGCAGTTCCACCCAGGTAAAGACACCCGAGAATCAGCATAACAGGTCCCTCCCTGAGAAGACCAGCAGGAACATACAGCTAACACCAAGTTTTCTGATCATAAAGAACAGCAAAACTCCAGAGCTAGTGGAAAATAGTATATAGAATTCATGTTTTTTTTTCCTCATGACTCTTTAGTATTTCAATTTTAATTTTTTCCCTTTTAACTAATTTATTTTATCACTTTTAAATCTTTTTTAATTTTCATTTTTAAATTTATATTATATATAAATTTTTATTTTTGTCTTCCTTTCATTGTAGTCAATTTTATATTTGTATATATGTGGGTTTTTTTTTCTTTGCAATTTTGGAATCTAGTATCTTCCTAGTTATTTATTGTCCTATTCAACTGTTTGATCTTACTCTCTCTCTCTCTCTCCCTCTTTGGTATATGATCTATTTTGATTTGCTTAGCATTTTTCTAGGATCTTTGTTGCTATTTTTGTATTTAGTCTCTCATTCATCTATTCTTCTCTGAAGTACCAACTCCCAGGAACTTAATCAGTATGGATATAAGTAAGGAGTCAAAATTAGAATTCAGAGAAATGATTATTACAGTACTAGCTGGGCTTGAAAAAAGCATAAAAGATACGAGAGAATCCCTTTCTGGAGAAATAAAAGAACTAAAATCTATTAAGTTTGAAATAAAAAAAGGTTACTAATGAGGTGAAATAAAAAGTAAAGGCTTTAATTGTTAGAATAAATGAGGCAGAAGAGAAAGTAAGTGATACAGAAGACAAAATGATGGAGAATAAAGAAACTGAGAAAAAGAGAAATAAACAACTACTGGATAATGAGGCAAGAATTCAAGAGAAAAGTGAAACAATATTAGAATAAGTGGAATGCCAGATGAAGAGGAAAGAGAGGGTCTGGAGGTGTATTTGAGCAAATTTTAACTGAGAACTTCTCTAATCTGGGGAAACAGGTATTTAAGTCCAGCAGGCACAGAGAACCTTCCTCAAAATCAAAAACAGGTCAAGACTTTGACTTATTATAGTGAAGCTAACAAATTTCCGACAAAGAGAAAATCCTGAAAGCTGGTCAGGGGCAAGACCTACAAGGGTATAAACATAAGGCTGGCAGCAGACCTATCCACACAGACCTGGCAAGCCAGAAAGGACTAGCATGATATATTCAGGTGCTAAAAGAGAAAAATATGCAGCCAAGAATACCAAGAATACAGCATGGCTGTCATTCAGAATAGGAGAGATAAAGAGCTTCCTAGACAAACAGAAACTAAGAGAATTTGTGATCACTAAACCGATCCTATAAGAAATATTAAAGGGGATCATTTAAGTGGAGAGATAGCCCAAAAGTATCATAGACCAGAAAGGAACAAAGACAACATACAGAAACAGACACTTTATAGATAATATAAAGGCACTAAATTCACACCTATTCAGTTATTCTGAATATAAATGGGGTAAATGTTATAATCAAAAGACACAGGGTATCAGATTGGATTAAAAAGCAAGACCCACTGATATGTTGTCTACAAAAGACTCATTTTAGACTTATGGACATGTCCAGATTGAAAATGAGAGAGTGGAAAACATTTTATCATGCTGACGAATGTCAAAAGAAAGGTGGGGTGCCAATCCTTATATAAAACAAATTAGATTTTATTTTTAAAAGATTTTACTTATTTGTTTATTTATTTATTTATTTGAGAGAGAGAGAGAGAGAGAGAGAGAGAGAGAGATCATGAGTGGGGAGGAAGGGTAGATGGAGATGCAGACTCCCTACGGAGCAGGGAGCCTGATGTGGGACTCATCCCAGGACCATGGGGCATGACCTGAGCTGCAGGCAGCTGCTTAACTGACTGAGCTACTGAGGCATCCCCAGAAAATTAGATTTTAAACCAAAGACTGTACTAAGAGATGATGAAGGACATTATATCATAGTCATACTGTCTGTCCAACTAGAAAATCTAAAAATTATAAATATTTATGTCCCCGATATGTAACAGTCAAGTAAATAAATAAATTAATAATAAAATTAAAGAAACACATTGAAAACAATACAATAATATGGAATTTTAACACCCCATTCACAGCAATGGACAGATTATCTAAGCAAAAGCTCAACCAAGAAACAAGGGCTTTGAATGACACACTGGACCAGATGGACTTCATAGATATGTTCAGAACATTCCATTCTAAAGCAACAATAGAATATATATTCTACTTGAATGCACATGAAGTTTCTTCAGAATATACATAGTGGGTTACAAATCATTCTCAACCAGTACCAAAGATTGGGATTATTTCCTGCATATTTTCAAACCACAGTGCTTTGAAATTTGAAATGAATCAAGAGAGGAAATTTGGAATAAACACAAATACATGGAAGTTAAAGAACATCCTACTAAAGAATGTATGGATCAACCAGGAAATTAAAGAAGAATGAAAAAATATCATGGGAACAAATGAAAATGAAAACACAACTGTTCAAAACCTTTGGGATACAACAAAGGCAGTCCCAAGAGGGAAGTATATAGCAATACAAATCTTTCTCAAGAAACAAAAGTTTCAAAAACACAACTTAAACTTACACTTAAAGGAACTGGAGAAAGAACAGCAAAGAAAGCCTAAACCCAGCAAGAGAAGAGAATTAATAAAGATTTGAGCAGATATCAATAGAAATAGAAATCAAAGAAACAGTAGAACAGATGAACAAAACTAAGAGTTGGCTCTTTATAAGATAAAAAGATTGATAGACCCTGGCCAGACTTAGCAAAAAGAAAAAGAGAAAGGACCCAAATCAATAAAATCATGAATGAAATCGCAACCAACCCCAAAGAAATACAAACAATTATAGGAACATATTATGGGCAACTATACACCAGCAAATTTGACAATCTGGAAGAAATGGATACATTCCTAGACTTATAAACTACAAAAACTGAAACAGGAAGAAATAGAAAACCTGAATAGATGCAAAACAAACAAGGAAATTGAAACAGTAATCAAACATCTAACAACCAAGAGTCTGGCGCCAGATGGCTTCCCAGGAGAATTCTATCAAACATTGAAAGAACAATTAAAACTTATTCTTCTGAAGCTGTTTCAAAAAATAAAAATGGAAGGAAAACTTCCAAACTCATTCTATGAGGCCACCTTTACCTTGTTCCCAAAACCAAAGACCCCACCAAAAAGGAAAATTACAGACCAATACCACTGATGAATAAGGATGCAAAAATTCTCACCAAATTATTGAAATTATTAAAAGAACTATTCACCACAACCAAGTGGTATTTATTCCTGGGATGCAAAGGTGACTCAATATCCACAAATAAAACAATGTTGGGCACCTGGGTGACTCCTCAGCAGGGAGCCTGCTTCCTCTTCTCTCTGACTACTTGTGATCTCTCTGTCATAAAAATAAATAAAATCTTAAAAAAGAAAATAATATTATACACTACATTAGTAAAAGAAAGGACAAGAACCATATGATCTTCTCAATAGATTCAGAAAAAAGCATTTGACAAAGTACAGCATGCTTTCTTGATTAAAACAATTCACAGTGTATGGACAGAGAGAAAATGCCTCAATATCATAAAATCCATCTACAGAAAACTAACAGAATATCATCCTCAATGGGGAAAAACTGAGAGCTTATCCCATAAGGTCAGGAACAGACACAGATGTCTACTCTCACCACTGTTGTTCAACCTAGTCCTAGAAGTTCTAGTCCAGCAATCCAACAACAAAAAGAAATAAAAGACACCCAAATCAGCAAAGAAAAAGTCAAAATCTTACTCTTTGCAGATGATATGGTAGTCTATGAAGAAAACCCAGAATACTCCACCCCAAAATTGCTAGCACTCATACAGGAATTCAGCAAAGTGGCAAGATTTTAAAAAAAATCAATGCACAGAAATCAGTTCCATTTCTATACAACAATGAGAAAGAAGAAAGAGAAATTAAGTAATTGATCTTATCTACAATTGCACAAAAAAACTATAACTAGGAATAAACCTAACCAAAGTGATAAAAGATGTGTACTCTCAAAACTGCAGAACACTTATGAAATAAATTGAGGAAGATAAAAAAATGAAAAAATGTTCCATGCTCATGGATTAAAGGAATAAATATTTTTAAAATATCTATGCCACCCAGAGACATCTGTACATTCAATGCAGTCCCTGACAAAATATCATCACTTTTCCTAGAACTGGAACAAATAATCCTAAGATTTGTATGGAACAGAAAAGATCCTGAATAACCAAAGGAATATTGAAAAGGAAAAACCAAAACTAATGGCATCACAATTCCAAACTTCAAGGTCTAATACAAAGCTGTAACCATCAAGAAAGTATGGCACATGCATAAAAACAGACATAAATCAATGGAACAGAATAAAGAACCCAGAAATCGACCCTCAGCTCTATGGTCAACTAATCTTTGAAAAAGCAGGGAAGAATATTCAATGGAAAAGCGTTAGCCTCTTCAACATGTTGGGAATATTGGACAGCCACATGCAGAAGAATGAAACTGAATCATTTCTTTATACCATACACAAAAAATAAACTCAAAATGGATGAAAGACCTAAATGTGAGACAGAATCCATCAAATCCTTGAGAACACAGGCAGGGACCTCTTCTACTTTGGCCCCAGCAACTTCTTGCTAGACACAACTTCAAAGGCAAAGGGAACAAAAGGAAAAAATGAACTATTAGGACTTCATCAAGATAAATCCTTTGCAGATCAAAGGAAAGAGTCGACAAAACCAAAGACAACCTACAGCATGAGAGAAGATATTTGCAAATGTCTTATCAAATAAAGGGCTAGTATCCAAAATCTATAAAGAACTTATTAAGGTCAACACCAAAAGAACAAATAATCCAATTAAGAAATTGGCAGAAGACATGAACAGACATTTTCCAAACAAGACATACAAATGGCCAATAGACATATGAAAATATGTTCCACATCACTCAGCATCAGGGAAATACATATCAAAACCACAATGAGAGACAACCTCACACCAGTCAGAATGGCTAAAATTAACAAATCAGAAAACAACAAATGTTGGGGAGACTGCAAAGAAAGGGGAACCCTCTTACACTGCTGGTGGGAATGCTCCCTTTCATGGCTACTCTGGAAAATAGTATGGAGGTCCCTCAAAAGTTGAAAGTAGAGGTACCCTATAATCCAGCAATTGCACTCCTAGGAATTTACACCAAAGATACAAATGTACTATTTCAAAGGGGCATGTGCTCCCAAATGTTTATAGCAGCAATGTCCACAATAGCCAAACTATGGAAAAAGCCCAGATGTCCATCAACAAATGAATGGATAAAGAAAATATGGTGTATGTATACACACACACACACACATACACACACACACAGGAATACACAGCTATCAAAAAAAATGAAATCTTACCATTTGCAATAATGTGGATGGAACTAGAGGGTATTATTCTAAGCAAAAGGAGTCAAACAGAGAAAGACATTTCACTCATGTGGAATTTAAGAAAAAAAAAACACAGAAGATCATATGGGAAGGAAGGGAAAAATAAAACAAGATGAAATCAGAGAGGGAGACAAAGCATAAGAGACTCTTAACTATAGTAAACAACCTGAGGGTTACTAGAGGGGAAAGGTGAAAGGGAAGGAGTTACTGGGTGATGGGCATTAATGAGCACTGGGTCTTACATGCTAAATCACTGAACTCTACCTCAGAAACTAATACACTATATGTTAATTAGATGAATTTAAGTTATTTAAATAAAAAAAGAAAAAGAAAGTGAGCATAGAAAAAAACCTACAATAATTATTTACTTAATGGTGAAAGAGTAATTGTTTTCCCCCTGAGATATGGAAAAACGCCAAGATACCTGCTCTCACAACTCTGACTTAACATAGTGCTGAAAATTCTAGTCAATATCATATGACAGGAAAAGGACTTAAAAGACTTATGAATCAGAATATAAGAAATAAAAGTCTCCCTATTTGCAGATGACATTAGTGTCTATACAGATAATTCTAGAAATCTACAAAATACTTCAAAGTGAGCTCAGCAAGTTTGCAAGATACAAGATAAATGTTAAAAAACCAACTGTGTTATATATTCAAACAATAAACAGATGAACATAAAAATTTAAAAAAGAATACCTTTTACAACTTTTCAAGAACATTAAAATATTTATGTATAAATATAACAAAATTTGTGGTACTTGCATGGTGTAAACTACAAAATGTTGATGTAAGAAATCAAATGTGATATAAATAAATGAAGAGACACATCATATCCATGAATTGGAAGTCTCAAGATGGTAAAGATGTCATTTCTCCATGAATTGGTACCAGGTTTAATGCCATTCTTTTTTTGAAATATAGACAAGATCATTCTAAAATTTATACGGAAATGCAAAGGAACTGAATAGCTAAACAATTTTCCCAAAGAAGAATAAAGTGAGAGGAATCAACGCACTAGATTTTAAGACTGATTATATAGTTATAGTAATTAATATCATGTGATATTGACACAGAGAGCTGCATCAACAGAACAAAGAACTCGATAATACAATCACACAAATATGCCCAATAGGTTTTGACAAAGGTGTAAAACAATTCAATGGAGTCCTTTTTAACAAATGGTGCTGGTTGATTGGGTACCCATGAGCAAAAAAAAAAATTAAAAATGAAGTACAAACTAAGTCTCACATTTCATACAAAAGTTAACTCAAAGTGGACAACAAATAAGTATAAAATATAAAACTATAAAACTTAAAAAATATAAGAAAATATCTGGAATGTAGGGTCAGGCAAAGAATTCTTAGATCTTATATTGAAGGTATAATCCACCGAAGAAAAAAATGATAAACTGAATTCCATCATATTTAAAAATGTTTGTGGAGAGGATGTAAAGACAAGTTTCAGACTAGGAGAGGATATTTATTTTTTAAGCCACATTGACAACAGAGGATTAGTGTCTAGAGTACATATATATAGAACTCCCAAATTAAACAAATGCCAAGCAATTCAAACAGAAATGGACAAAAGACATGGCACTGCACTGAAGAGAATATACAGAGAGACAAATAAGCCCATGAAAAGATGCTCAACGTCAGTAATCATGAGGGAAATGCAGATTAAAACCACTATAAAGTATCACTACACAACTGTCCAAATGGCTAGAATAAAAAATAGTGACAACACAAATCAAAAAGATGCAGAGAAACTGGATCACTTATATATCACTGATGGGAAATGTAAAATGGTAAAGTGACACTGGAAAATAATTTAGGAATTTCCTTAACAATTTAAAGGTGACACTACCATTCAATCCAGCAATTGCACTCTTGGACATTTATCCCAGAGAAAGCCCAAAAGCTACTCTCACCAAAAGCCTGTACATGAATGTTTGTAGCAGCTATAGTAGTACTAACCAAAAATTAAAACCCAGATGTCCTTTGATGATTGAATGCTTAAACAAGCTGTGGTTTATGTGGCATACAACTCAGCAGTAAAAAGAATAATTGACACATGATTTGATAACCAAAAGAACAACTGATAACACACAAAATCTGGATGAATTTCCAAATAATTATGCTGAATGAAAAAAACAGTCCCAAAAGTTACTTACTATGTGATTCCACTCATATAACATTCTTGAGACAACAGAATTATAGAAATAGAGAACAGATTAGTAGTTAGTTGCCAGAGTTTTAGTAGGTGCAGTCTGCAGTCTGGTAATGAGTCTGGATCTCTTTGTGTTACTGCTTACAGCTAAATGTGAATCTACAATTATCTCAAAATAAAAAAACTTTAAAATAAATCAACTATGTGGACATGTAAGGGAATAATACACACAAAAACCCATGTTAGTGGCAAGTAGATTGTAGTTGAGAACAGATGGAAAAGAAGAACAAACAATCCTTAAGTGTATTTGTAATGTTTATTTCCTCATTTGAGTTGTGGTCATAAGGGCTTTTCATATCTATCTTGATGGCTTGTTGTATGACTGAAATAGAAATACGCAGTAATGTCAAGCATTTATTATGAAGATAAAAGATTCTGTTCTTGAAGTGAGAACAGCATTTTGTTATATTCAAATCTTACATTGCACTTGGGTTTGCTAAAACTAAGGCTTATAGATACTGACAATGCACAGTGGACATCATCTCCTGAGGACTAGTGACTTTATTAGGCAGTGACCTTCCTTATTCACCCAAAGGATCTCTACACTTCATAACAGGGCCTCCATGATCTGATGTCCTGTATCTCTGTCCATGTTCACTTCCTGTCTTAAGAGCTACTCATGACCAACACTTACATGCCATCACTTTTAGTCTTTCGAAAATACCACACCCTACAGCAAAACCGCCTCTCTCTCCTGCTCCAACTCTCCTCATTTTGATGCTCTCTAGATTGCTAGGAACTTTCCTCTTCCTTCCTGTTGACCACCCCTGTTTGGTGTCATTCTTCCCTTTACAGTCAGGATCCTAAGTTTCATCACCTCTACCACTTTCCTTCCCAAAATCTCAATTCCTTTACCCCATTGTCCTTCTGTTCAACACACTGGCACTGTGTTCTTCATGCCTGTCCTTCAAAAAGATCTGGAGTGATCATCTGTCCTGGTTTATCAGAGACAAACTGCCTTTGTTGCTTCAGATCCTATTTAATGACAATTTAAAAAATCCGTCTCTCAGCACACCCTTCTCCTACAAAATGTCAGCATATTCTACTCCACAAGAAAACAAACAAACAAACAAAAAACAAGCCAAAACAAGCCCTCAGACTATAAATTCGTTGGCTTCCTATACTCCTCTTTCATAGAGGTACTTCTCTATACACCCATTCCTAACTGCCTTTTTCTCATCTAAAGTGAAGAAATCACCTGTTATCTTTAAGGCAAATTGCTTCATTGAATTTTGCAAATCTCATCCCACCTTGCCATCTGATAAATCTTGAACTACCTTTACTCACTCCTTTCCATCTTTCTGCCTTCCTCCCTACAGAAAATACCTCAGAAAAATAGGCTTTTCCCTTTTTTTTTTTTTGCCCATATCCTAATCCCATCTTCAGTGTCTTCTTGCCTTCATGAAGAAATGTCTTGGAAAAAATAGTCTCTGCATATCTGCCTCCCCTTCCCTTTACGCTGAAGATTAGTTCTCTTGATTGTGTAAAAATTATTCTTTGGGTCCTTAAGTTCAAAATCTTAAAAAAAAAAATCAGTCTTTATTGAAAGTACCTTTTTGTAGCTTTTGACCCATTTACTCATTCTTTCCTTCTGGAGATAATTCTTAGCTATTGGGATAACTTTCTCCTTTGAATTTCTGTGTCATACTGGGCATTTCTTATGGTAGAAATTACAGCTTTTCTTTCTTCTGCATTACAAGGAATTTCCACCTTTGGCCTTTCTGTTTTCTTACTCAACACACCCTCTTAGTTCTAAGTGACTTCATTCACAGCCATAGACTGTATAACTTAGCTTCATGCTCTTAAACCAGCCATCTTAGAGACATCTACATTCAGTTCCAACAAGCATACTAAATGCAACTTTTTTCCAAACTGTACTCATTATCTCTCACCATTTGCTAATTTATCTGTCATTTTTGCTACTGAACTAGAAATTTTCTTCATATATTGCAAATAATTAACAGTTATATATGTTGCAAAAATCTTTGGATTCTTTTTTAAAAGTGAATGGAAAATACAAATTGTAGATGACTTTATCAAACTTTTTCCTATATGATAATGATTTTTATGTTTACTTTAAAAATTCTTCTGAAAAAATAAAAATAAAAATAAATAAAAATAAATAAAAATAAATAAAATTCTTCTGTACTATCATAAATATCATATTTTTATTCACAAATACTTAAATATTTGTTTTTTTAATAGTAAAGTCATTTTTTAATCTGGAATTTATTTTGGAGTATAGGTAAAGTGAAGATTCATTTCATGTCTGCCCTGTGACCAGCTGCCTATCATTATTTATTGAGATCTACTTCCTGTAGATGAACAGTGCCACCACTGTAATTAATAATGTTTTTCTTTCTGTTCTATATGTCAATTGTCAATCCCCATGCTAATAACACAAGATGTTAATCATGATATATTGATAACTTCTCAGTGTTAATCTTAGTCATTCTTAAATTTTTGCTCATTTATAGAGTTTTAATCATCATTTTATTTTCTACCAAAAACCGTTCTAGGATTTTTACCAGAATTGCATTAACCCACAAATCGATATTGGAAGGACCAACACATTTACAGAAAGATTTGTCTTCTCAATTTCTTCCAACAGCATTTTTTTCCCCTACAAGTTTTTGGACAGTTTTTGCTAGATTTATTTATCTCTTTTAGATTTCATCTTATTCTGGTAAGAACATTTACCATATACCTACATTCTTAAAAGGTGATTAGTAATTAATCAAAGATCATAAAATTTTACTTAAGCAAGATGAAGTTCTATAGATACGCAGTACAATATTATATGTATAGTCAATAAAATATATCGTTAGATTTATTTTCAACTAATTCTAACTTTCTTGCTATTTTAAGAAGTACTATTTTAAAAATAAAATTAGGGGGACCTGGGTGGCTCAGTCGTTAAGCGTCTGCCTTCGGCTCAGGCCATGATCCTAGAGTCCCAGGATAAAGTCACACATTGGGCTCCCTGCTCAGCGGAAAGCCTAGTTCTCCCTCTCTCACTCCCCCTGCTTGTGTTCCCTCCCTAGCTGTGTTTCTCTCTGTCAAGTAAATAAATAAAATCTTTAAAAAAATAATAAAATTAGATATTTGTTGCTTGTCATGTAGAAATAAAAATGTTTTTACTTATTAATGTCAAATAATCTTGCTAAACTCATTATTTCTGATAGTATATTTGTAAATGTTTCTGAATTATATATAGGAAATCCCATTACATATAAATAATAAAATTGTATGCATTCTTTCTAAATTCATAACATTTATTTCTATTTCCTTTCTTTTTGCACAGGCTGCCATTACAGTGTTGAGTAAATGAAATCTTCTCTCTACTCCTGAAAGAAATATTTCTAATGTTTTAATCTTGAAAAACATCATTTTCAAAAATGTTACCTACATTACCCATAGGAAGTTTTTTTAGATCATTGCTAAGATCATTTCTTAATAATGAATAGATGATAAATTTAATCAAATGTTTTGTCTACCTCTATTTATTAAAATCATTAATTTGTCTTCCATTAATCTATTAATGTCATTGGATTCAGTTGGTCAATATTTTCTCTAGAGATCATTCTGAATTTTTTTTTCTCATCATATCCTTTATTAGTTAAAGTTAGGAACTATTCTCTTTCTATACCCTATAATAGTTTGTATAGGCTGAATTGATCTTATACATTTACAGAATTGGTCTATACAATGGCTACCAGATTTTTTATTCTTTTCTTATCTTTTATTTAAATAATTTCTAATACCATCTTTTTTGCCTTTCTGTTTGAAACTTACTACTATATTTTTTTTATATTTTGTTACCTATCCTTGATATTTTTCCAGGTATACAAGAATATTATAGTACTTTAATTCCAATAATCACTTTCCTAACTGATATTCCATTGTTAGGCAGTATTTATTATGTGATTTCTATTCAGTGCCACATCATAGCAATTATTATTATTAATATTTGATACAGAAAATATTTTAAGATTTCCTACATGTTCAGCAGTTTCCTTGTTCACTCTTGCATTCTTTTTTGAATAGCAGTCATTCTTTCAAGATCTTTCTTTCCCTTAGGAATTTCCTTTAGAAATTTCCTTGAAGTATTATTATAGTTGACAAACATTCTCAGTTTACTGAAAATATTTTGATGAAGCTCTTGTTCTTGAAAGATTGATAGTTATACAATACCATATATACTGTTATTTTTCTTGAGATACATTGGTGGGTTTTTTTAAGATTTTATTTATTTGGTGCAGAGAGAGCCAAAGAAGGCGGAGGGACA